>JAPYYS010001122.1:0-27106 GCA_030522525.1 Campopleginae sp. 14b
TTGTTTGCTCCTGCGGCAGATCACATTCGACATAAAACTTTGGTTGCAGCAGCAAAAAAATTTCTTGTCATTATATTAACAAAGAAAATTTGTACCAGTGGCGTGGCGTACGCTGTCGCAACGCAAAATTTTATCTCCGTGGCAGTTTGCGGAATTATGATAATTGTTATTATAAATATAGCAAGATTGATGGTTGTTTTTCCGGATAAATAATCCCATTTTTGGTGGTGGATCAATGGTCACGCAGCATCTTTAGAAATATTTTTCTTATCTTTCTATTTCTTTGCTCGGATGATTCGGGCTCGCTTTCAACGAGTTCTTTGACAAACTGGTTCCAGGCTAGAATTTGTTCTATTATAATGGGATTAGCGGTATTAGGATCTCTGCTTTGGAGTCCTGGTAATAGTCCAAGCGAAGAGTCGAGATCAGGGTGTTGGAGATTTAATCTCGGGGTGATTCCTTTTGAGGACCACTGCGGTCAAATCGTCATGATTCTCAGAGCGATCAACACGTTTTCTCTTTCTCTTTCGTCTGAAATTTCACGCGCGCGTTCGATGAAGGAGAAAAAAACGGTAGATCGTACCAAAAGATACTCGCCTTTGCTCGTTCTCGCGTCAATAATCGCCGATGACGTCAAATCAGATTGACCAAGCCAACTGATTTTTTTTTCTCAGATAAGAATGTTGATAACATTAATGAAACTTTTAATCGATAATTCGACTGAAAAATGACGCAGTTGGTCGGTTCCGAACTGCACCGACGATCACTAGGAAATCTTGAACTATCCGGAATGAAAAAACGAATGAGCGTTTCATGTTTTCCACGTTTTACAAAAAAGTAAACGATTTCAAAAACAACAAAAAATTCAATAGTTGTTCAGAAATCGTACGGTCACTCCCACACGCAACCGCTGAATTGGATGAGTTTGTGAAATTGCGGATGCGCCGTATCGCAATAGTTCGGGTACTAGCAACGATTTTTTTATTTTTTATTTCGCTTTATGTTATTTCCACATAAAACCAGGATGCACGAGAGAATAAATAAAATCAAGTGCACGGAAACGTACGTGTGACCGTGAACAAAAGAAAATCGAGGGAAAAAACATGATTTTCGTTTGCCTTTCAAGTCTTTTTCAAGTTTTCTCGCGATGACTCAGTCAGGCTCCCTAACTCTCGATTCCCTATCGCACTTGTTTATCCGCCCAGTCAGACCTTCGTGTGCTAACGTTTATTTATTTTTTCTTGTTTTCGTATTATATATTTCCTTTTCTTTATCAACATCTCCCTGCACAAGTATTTCTATAAATATTATATCGCAATATGCACCCGTGCATTATACATTTACCCTCAACCTCCTCGTGCCATTGATGCGTGCTGCGTAAGTACTTGAGAAAATGAGACCCGATAAGACCGATTATTATACAGGTTAGAGTGGGTGTATTATACAGAATGTGACTGCGTTCAGATAGCTCGGTGAACAATCTTCCCATTAATGCACAGACAGGATTCTCGCAAATATTTTATGCACTTTTCGTGTTAAAAAAAAGAGAAAAACATGTATTTAAAAAAATTACGTACTTTTTTTTGCTGCCCTTGCGAAACGACATGCGAAACAAAATGTTTTGTTTTAATATTTCGATGAGTCAAGCTTTCGCGCCTTTTTCAAAAATGAAAATTGAATTTTTGCGGTCTCGAAGTTGTTATTCTCGGACGGTTTTAGAAGACACAAATTTGAATTTCATTGCGCCAACGTTTCATGGGATTTCGATGTCTCGGACTCGAGGACTCACAATGGGCTACAGTTCGACACGATTCGAGTTAAGCAGCGAGAAAAAAGGAGAATTAAAATGAGAATAAGAAAGGGGACTGTAGTAATGTGTGACTTCTGTACCAATTCTCGTAAATCATTCCTATCCTTTTTTCCCTCTTTGCTCTCCTCTGAGTGAAACGTGTATGTATAGTATCAAGCATATAACAATTTATTTCTCTCTCTCTCTCTCTCTGTTTCTCTGTCCCGCCTGTCTCTCACCTTATCTACCTTGTTATATCCGAGAAGCCATAAGCGAGGCGACCAAACGCCAAGTGTTCCGGGTGACCTCGTATATATGATAAATATAAGTACGAATATATATATGTATACACACACACGCTATTGTTACTACATATATTTTTGTATAACGACTACCCTATATATTTATACAGTTTTTTTTTTGTACAAGAGAAGATTCAGCAGATGAAAAGAGCAGAACGTGTCACAAGCAACGGTGAGACTAAAATGTCACATGCATTAATAAATTCCAGGTCACGTTGATAAGCTTGCACATTTTTCTTCGTCCAATGCAAAAATCAAACGAGCATTTATTGATAAACTATCGCTCCAATAACAATGTTGAATTTAAACGAAGCATATGCTTGCTAATAAATTATCAAGAATCTATGTGTCCTAAAGAATAAAAATGAGGAATCGATTCTCCTCTCATCGAGTTTGCCCGCTTCTATTTTTCTAACGATCGTCTTACTCGGTCAATGTTAAGAGAGAAAACCAAATTTAGTTGTCAACAATATCGAAAAACATGGAAAACTTTTGGTATTTATCGGTTGGATAAAATTTACAAAATTACTATATTTATAATAGTTAATTGGGCTCGCGATATGAATCGGTAATTAAATAATTGAGCAATTTTAACGAAAAATCATGGTGGCACACGAGATGTTTCCTCGGCTTTTTTCAAACTTATCTCGTTCAGATTCTTCTTCGTCTGTGCACCGCGACGAGGATAAATAAAACTTGCGCGCAGAGAGAGAGAGAGAGAGAGAGAGAGAGAGAGAGAGAGAGAGTGTTGCACGCGAAGCATCTTTTGCAGTGTCACACTTATCGTAATGCCTATGTATGTATATACATACATGGAAGTCTCGTTTTTGCGCGAGCACTGCTGTGGCTCGTTAAATATTTAACTGCTCAGGTACTCGCACACGAGACGTTGAAACACGATTTTGCGGTTGAACTCGTTAAATTTTTGTACCATCTCTCGCAATCTACTTTTCTTTTGTTTTTCGTCAAAACTATTTAACAGCGACGTTTCGTTGGCGTCCGTGGTCCTTCGGTTTCTCCACCGCCGAATAAGAAGAAAAATATCTTCTGTTTTGCACAAAAATCATAATTGCGCTTAAAAATGGAGCTACAGAGTCGACAAACGGAGCGAGGACAATAACTTTAGGACGAAAAGCAACGCCCACGCCCTTAACTCAACCGCCTCGCTACACCTTTATTTATCCTCCAGATCTTTCTTTCGCCACGTGCTCCTCTCGATGTTTCCACCTCGAACCAACTGTAGGTCGACGTTTCAAACAAAAAATCTAACAAATGGAATAAAACAAAAAAAATTACCTACCACGTGTGTTCACGCAGCTTGCTAACACGAGCGAAAAAGAGATCGGGGAAGAAAACGAGTACTGACACGAGACTCGCAGGATATTCCTTGCCGAAGCCATGCTCCGCGAGTCTCTACTCTCAGTCGCCTCAATAAATATATATTTGCAAAATAACTCTCCAATTTTTGTTTTTTTCCCGCAAAACTTTGATTTAACTTGTCAAGTTTTGAAGTCGGATTTTGGAGAAACGAATGGGATTCTGCTGGACAGTGGACCGCCCATAAATCATGAGGTTAAAGTTTGCATCGTCGCAATGCAACGAAATTCGTTTTTCTCTTTGTCAAAGCTTATTATTTTAATGCATAACTTAATTGTCATGATAAAACGATCGGTTTTTGCTGCAAAACAAAAATATTGTCTCGAGAAATTTTGATAATTATAAAAATTGAACAAATAGTCGATAAAAATAAATGTTTTTCGTTGAATTCCGACGTTGCGAACTTCAGCATCGAATCATTCGCGCGATCTGATTTCACGCTATTCGGGAAATGTTGAAAATTTCGAAAATGAATATAAAGTCGCATCATTTATTTGCGAATCAACGCGCGAAATATAAAATTCAACAAATATTTCGCTGCGGTTATAATTTTTCCTAATGCGAAGGCGGTTGTTTATCAAGCGTCTCGTTATGTACTTATAAGAGAATAAAAATAGAAATGTTTTCTCACGCACAACGAGCAAAGAAACGCGCTCTATATTTTCTTTTGCGCACCTTAAGGATTTATACAATGGGTGAAATGCGCGAAGTGAGTTCAACACTTACGAGCAACATGTACAAGGACGATTGTGTACACTAACACGAGTGTGGGGAACGGGGGAGGGCAAGTTATAATTCATTCGGTTGGAACGTACGTCGACATCGCACACACAACTCGTTGAAGAAGTCGATGAACTCTTCTCGTCTCTTTTTCTCTCTCTCCCGCCTCGTTTCCTCTCTCATCATTGTGCATCTCTCTCGCTCATTTCCAGACCGGTGAATTATATTTCGCGTTAGTTCCGGATGTCTGACATTGAATTTTTAAGGGGAGAATTTCCTTGGAGTGTCTTGATGGGTGGTATGATTTTGTGACTCGTCCAGATTCACCAGAACCGATGCAATTTCGCTGCAAACATATATTCATTCCCATCAATACTATGCTCTCCGTTAGTGTCAACATTTTCAAGTAAATCCTCCTTTTTTTTTTTACTATTCGTTATAATGATTAAAATTGAAAATGAAATTATGTGAAAAAATGTCAAGATTTTGTTGGATACGGTGAACTTAATATTTTTTAATAATTTCAACATTTTCGTTATTCTGATAATATTTTTCTTTTATAACGAAACTATTTACAAAGTTTACGATTGGCATGACAAATATTTATTTTCGGAAGAAACTTTATGTAATATTTCGCTTATTTATTTTTTTTCGCTTATTCGCTATTTAAATTTTCTTTTCAGCCAGTAATCGTCGTTCACGATATTTTCGAACGTTTCGATAAAAATAACAACATTTGAGTCAATAATTATTTATATTAAATTATGCACTTTTCATACGAAATAAAAATACTTGGCGAAACGTATAGAGCAGTATGCGAGTTTAAAAAAATATTGGAATAACTCAGCTGCGCTAGGAGAGGAGGAGGGGTGGAAAAAGAGTGCACGAGAGATGCACCGAGCGTGATGCACCGGGCGAAGGAGCAGGCACGATCTGTGGTTAGGACAACGCTCGAGCAAAAGAGTGCCGAGGTCTTGGCCGCCAACTCTGCGTTTCGCCCTCCCTATAATTTGTACACGTCGGCCATTCGAGCGTGTAACTCCGTAATGACGTAATGACTCGCCTCGCGTACGAGAGTACACACGCTTTTCTTATTATTCCTCTTTCGCCTGCTCCTCCGCTACTCCGATCCTACGAAATATGCGAGAATTTTTATTCTGTATGTATATGCACTGCGTATATATAAATGAAGCCAAGGTGTCCGTTGAGTCAGCCAGCAAATGTTTACTTTGACGAAATTTTCAATTTTCTTAATTAACTGTCCTTGCGAAATTAATCTGTCAAATGCCTCGAATCTCTTATTGGCTGTGAGTGACCAATTAGCGATGCACAAAAGGTGTAGCTGAGAAAAAAATGCATGGGAGATTCCTTCTCGAGATCTAGAACAGTCTTCCCGTTGCAAAAGTCGCTCGATCTCGTAATTTTCGTGACACCCTGTACATATATGCGCATCCGCGGCGGCGCCCGGTGCATCTTTAAACAATAACAAAAAAAAAACCATAAAGAAACGACTCAATATTCCTCTCGTTCTGTTCGGAATGAAAATCAGAGCGAAAAGCAATCTCGCTGCATTCAAGGCCCATCGTGAAATTCACCCACCGAGATCGAATCTCGAGCGCGCAATCATATATAATTATGAATATTTTGTCAATAAACCGTTTGGGGGAATTTTCGAACGAAAATATACCCGGAAAATTCGATGCGCACTTGATTCAAGTGCCGTCGTCTAGCATCCGTGTCTCACGCTCGTGACTTAATAATCAGCAAGTGTCGGATGTTAGTCTCGCAAGCATCAAAAGGATTTTGGGGTATGCGCCTGAGTCACGCGTTCAATAAAACCAAGTCGAATGTGAAGTCGAGCTCGGGGAGAGCGTGCCTTCGGTTAATAGTGTCGCGCATGTGGCACGCACCTAAGAGGCCACGCAATCTGAATAACAAAGCATATTTCTGTCTAGCCCTCGTTTTTGTTTCTTTGTTTTTTGTTTATAAGCAACTTTTATAAACAGACTAAAGCTCGTACTTATCGCACGAGTAATCGTCAACGGATTCCAATAAATCTTTCATCCAGACGGAAAATCTATAAAAACAGTAAAAATTAACCTCCACATCGCATTTCAACGTATCGTTGATTGCATTATCGCGAGAGATGGACAAAAAATAAAATATGAAAATAAATTTGTAAGGGGAGCAGAACACGATTTTTATTTTTCGAGACCATTTTTTTTTCAATCAATTTTACATTTTGCGGATGTTTTTTTTTGTTTTTTCCATCGACATAAGTTCGTTCGCTAAAATTCGATTTTGTCTTTGAAAAATCTCATGCAATTTACCGTGTGGCAAAAGAATTTTTGCAGCGTCCAGCCTTCGCGAATTCATTTTTCGTCACATTCTTTTGAATAATTAATTGGACGCTGCTCGTGATGTATCTTTAAGGTCCAGAGGCTCCGGTGTGTCGAGTTTACGTCTACCTAACACACGAGCTTTTCATCGTTCTTCCACGCTCTTCACTCTCCGAAACGGAAATAGCAAATGGGTGAACGAGGGGAGAAAAAGCGAGAAAGGGAGGGAGAGCGAGATAGAGAGGGTTGAAGAATGCGGCTGTGCAAAAGCTTGGCAAATTAGAAAGCACGTAATGGTTAGTATAATATGCGAGAAGCGAAATAACAAATAAAAAAAACATTCATGACCCAAGTTGAAACAATTTTGAGTGGAAATTAGTACGAAAATATATACGGATCAAACGAACGTTACCCAGTTTAACTCGATTCAGTCGTCTCCTCATATCCGCCTCGCAAACTTTTCCTTAACTCTTTCAAATTTTTATTTAGCCGGAAAAAAAACGAAAAAAATATTACTGGCTCAAAGTTATTTTTATAGCATTATGAATCTTCGTTAAGGAAGAAAAAATATATTGCCGAGCGTCACCTGCATTGTGGCATTTTAATTCCTCTCGCCTTTTTTTTTATTGCTCATTTTTTCCATTCGAGCTTCGTGAATTAAATATTCTAATAATCCGACAGTCACAAATACGTGGAATGGGGGGTTTTTTTTCTCCAGAAGATCCTTAAGATCCTTCGTCCTCTGTACAAGGACGAAAGAGTGATTATTTTTCCTCGTGATCCTTAATCCGTTTAACTCAATATCAGGCGGGACACGTGGGCGTCCGGATGATGCTTTATATCTTACGATAAATAAAAATGAAGAAAAAATTCTATACGACATAATTGATCCAAGAAATTGAGGAAAAAAAAATACATTTTGCTAATATCGTAAGGATGAAAAAAAAAAGATTTATTTGAAAATAAATAACGAAACGATTGTTAGAGGCGAACGAACGAAAATAAATGACTCGAAAAATTCGAAGATTAAATGAGACTGGCTGTCTCAGTTTTTTTGAAACTTCTTGACTGGCACATCCGCCGGAAGTTGTTATCGCTTCTTCGCACACCCGATCTTGCACGACAAGGACACTTTAATTTCTACTTGAATTTTTTTCTTCTTTACATCTCAACTCCCCTCCAGATTTTTCTTTCCATCGCGAAACTTTACTCTCCTTCTCTGCTGGTGCAATCCGATTTAATGGAGTCGCCTGTCGTGAATATGCTCGAACGAAGAAAAGAGCAAAACAGAACAACGCGGCAGAAAAGAAATGAATGGAGAGCGGATGAAAATGACACGAGGAGAAATCCTATGCGTGTATATTACACGATGCAGCTGGAAAAGACGAGACAAATGCATCAACTGCATATTGTGGAAATTCCATTTTGTAGGCTTCTCATTTTTTGACGTATCTTCTTCAAAAATCTACAATTTTTTGTTACTCTGCCATTATTCAGCTTATGAATTTATCGTTGGGAACCAACGCAGGCTCGTCGTTTATTAAAAATGAAATTCCCATTGAAATATCTAGCTACAAATAGAATAACGTGTTGAAATCATGGCCAGACTTGATTTATTATTTTAAATGATAAATTGGCATTATTTTTGCACAATTCCGAGTGTAAGGGATTTAAAAGAGAATTTTCGTAAGAGCATGGCACGATTAAAATGAAATAAGAAACGGAAGTGATGAGGGGGGAGAATCCTGTCCCATAAAACGACATGGATTATAATCCATTTGCTCTTTTTTTCTTAACCGGAGGTCTCCGCCATTTTTTATTATCGTTTTTTATCTTGCTTCTTTTTAACATTTGCAAAAAGGAGGCATTAACGATCTAAGATTTCGTTGCGCTGTGGGATCAGCGATCGAGCCAGAACGAGGATGAAAATTATGATGATGGGCGTTAGGAATTATCGTTGAATAAGCTGCAAAGAGATCCTCCTTCAGTGAATAAATAATCAAGCTAAACGCTCAATACAATATTTCGTTGCTAATATTATTTATTGACAAATAGTCGCTCATTCAGTTGCAATTAAAATAATAACGCAACATTAAAACTGCAAATTATGCGACGAATCGTCGACAATATCATCAAAATCTCTTGGCATCAATAAAACGCATATTGAAACGACAATCTTGAGGAGTGGATCCCATCATCGCAGGGGCTTATTAAAAAAGAAAAAAATGGACACGCTTGCAGCCGTTTTTTGACGCGTCACGAAATAATTATTTCCCTCTCTCTCTCTCTCTCTCTCTCGTTCTTCATGTGTACTCTTACCACACACGGGGGACATGTAACGGTGTTTCGAACTCGATGACACGACAGACCGTAAAGAAGACTTGCTCCGAGTCTACTTTCTCGTTTCTTCACTCTTTTCCTTATTCTTTATTTATCGAACTTGACTCACACACAACATTATTATACAAGCAAGAGCATTGCATTTTTTTCAGATTGTCAAATTGCCACGAAGCTCCGTAAAAGAAAATATTGAAATAAGTATTGAATTGGAAATTTTTGTTCGTTTGAATAATCGATTTTTTTTCTGGTAATTACGACTCGATAATCAAATTTTAATCGTTGCCTTTTCAAAAATTATTCATTCCTCAAATCATTGCCACTTATTAAATATAATGATGTATACTTTTTGGCATAAATTCCTTCACGTCCGATGAGTATATACTTTTCTTTCGAGCCTCGAAGAGACACGATGACGACGGTGGCAACGATGCATAATGCATATACGGATTATTCGAGGTCATTGATCTATCAATCAACATTTTTATATCGGAGTCGAGTTTTTAAAAGTTGAACTGGACGATTCTCATGCCTCTTTTTTTTTCTAGTGTTTTTGGAAGTTAAACTAGCCGAGTCCGCGATACTCGTGCGAATCGGTGGCTCGGTTACAAACTACCTGATCAAATGACATCAGTTGCCAGAGTAGATCGCGCAAGGTGTCAGGTCGACACTGCTGGGCAACTTACCACTTTGGTATCTTCCCCGTGCAACTCGACATTTGTCCCACTGAACAACAGTAGCAAGTTCCCCTCCCCCGAAATGCCTAACCGTGTCAACGCGATGCTTCTATATGAACGTGCAAGCGAATTCCAAAGCCTCCTTCTCTCTCGCTGTTTTTCCTTCAGCGTTTCTTCCATGTTTTACATTTTCTTTTATTTTGTTGGAATTATTATGTTTAATATAAAATGCCACGTTTCCGCATATTTCGCCGAGTTGATTAAAAATTCGTGACTGCGACTCCGATTGTTTGTTATATTTAAAAAATTCGTCAACTCAAACGAAAGCCATAAATTCGCGTGCTGCACAGCTCATCGTAAAAGCTTCCGAAACGTTGCTGCCGCGAGTGATGGAAAACGCATGACGAAAAGCCTGAAAAGAAATCACTTTTCCAACGACAAAGCTCTCCCGCTGATTACAGAGAAAAAAAAACATTCATCCATCGAGCTTTTTGTCGCGAGGGATGAGGCGCGCGTGCAATATCCTTTTGTATCATCACAATGTTTCGCATGCAAGGCCTTTGATCTTCAGCGCAACGCTGGCATTTACTTTTTTTTTATTATTAATTAAGAAGCTGAACGAAATTAACGACAAATAATCCATTCACCGAGTCACAGCCAAGTTTTAATCAAAAACCCGCATGATGATGTATAAAACAATGAAAAACACATTGGACACACCCTTTCGTAGATATTCTCGTGCGGGGTTGGAGATTATCGCCGCTTATCGTCCAACCGCGTCCACGGACCCTTTATCCATTGTCCCGTAACGCACACAACCAGCAAGTCACAGAAGAAGAGTGTGAGCGAGAAAAAAAAAACAAAAATTAGTCCCAAAAAGCAATATTTACGGTCTCACGTATTTCGCCATGTTATACGTTACAATGGGATATTGTGCAATGGCCAGCAAGGCGTTTTGTCTACTTACGAGTTTCACCTCTCGCGCTACAATTTTTCAATTAATCAGAAATTGTAGGATCGAAGGGACAATAATGTTGAGCATAAAATAATAAATCTCATGAAATGAAAAACGTCGAGTGAACGAGAGAAACAAATCCAAAGTTATTGTGACGTTTCTTCAGTTCAAAGTGAAC
This sequence comes from Campopleginae sp. 14b, assembly GCA_030522525.1. Taxonomy (NCBI): domain Eukaryota; kingdom Metazoa; phylum Arthropoda; class Insecta; order Hymenoptera; family Ichneumonidae; species Campopleginae sp. 14b. The sequence goes on from JAPYYS010001122.1 coordinate 10,675, forward strand.
GCGAGCAAAATGACGATGATTTTTTGAGCCAACGAGATTCGAAGCGTCTTTGCTGAGTTGGCAGTTTCTTTGATGCTTCATTGAATTTAATCACCGGCTGCCAATCGTAGTGGGCTTATTAAAAAAAAGAGAAAAAGGAAAAAAACTTGCCTCAAACACTCTCGGAATATTCGCAGCGTTAACTAAATACATTGAGGTAAATACGAGAATGCGAGAAGAAGAGAAATTGAAGGCACGAGTCCATTTATTTTCCGGGCATGAAACCACTGGGTTTCTCGTTTCGTTATACAGCGTTTCCTACCCTCCGATAAATCCCCCAAGCTATCGGAGCAAAAAGTTATTTTATACCCGGTAAAAGGCGGTTCAGCTCCGGGCTCTGCAAAGTTGAAAACTCTGTGGATACAGAGTTCGAAATCGATTGACGCAAATGTGTATACACTTTTGCACCTTTCTTCGACTCGAATTTTCTCGCGGATTGCATACACGATTTTTTTTCTTCGATTTTTTGTCGTTGCTCTCAATTACGACGAGCCAAAGATTGTCATGAAATTTTTTCTTATATTCAATAACAAATGCATCGAAAATTCTCCGATCGATGCAGACAGGATTGCAGTTTTCTGCATGTTCCAATGCAATAGAGAGAGAGAGAGCGATCGAAAATCGTTTCCGAAGCAATACTAAATTAGCAACTAAATTCGAAGCCTCGAGGGAGAGAATTGGCTGGCACTTGGCAGAGAAATGTCCTGAGTACATTTATTTCTATCGGCAAGGGAGCAGTTCGGACTGCCAAATTACGATCAAGTTGCCCGAGAGTTTGGAGGATGGACAAGCGTATGGCGTTCGTAGTGCGGAAGAGTAAAGCGAAAGTGCAGAGAGAAAAGTAGAGAAAGATGGAGAAGAAGGAAGGGAAAGAGTTGAGAGAAAAAAGGAGGTGAAGTAGAATACAGCTGGAGGGCAATCCGACTATTTTTTTCTTCTATTTTCTGTTTCATCCCTCTTCTCAACTACCCTTCTCTTATTTCGCTCACTCGTCCATCCACGAAACACTCCAAGTTACTAATGAGGCCAGGAGAAACGAATTGCCCAGTGTCGTCTATATTTATTGCACGGTTGCCACAACTTTTTTTATTTATTTTTTTTCAAATTATCTCTCAAGTCCCCGCCATTCACTGTTGCAAAAAAAGAGATGACTCCCTGAATCTCGGCAAAACCGCTATCTTCCTTCGGCCATTGAACAATAAACCTGGGGGAAAAAAAAATTTACGCCCCACCGAGAAGCAAAGAGATCGGTGACCTGGTTAATAATGCAACCCTATTTAACTACCCCTCCCTCCACTCCTCCCCTGGTGTATATGGTGCGCTGTGTTTGACAAGTTGCCGGAAAGCTCCATAACATTACTCCCGATCTCTAACAATAATATAATAAAAATTCGATAGAAAATATTCGCCAATTTTTCTAGGTCGAGAATTACGTCGGAAATTTTGAGTCCGAATAGTTTTCTCAACGAATTTCCCAATTTTGTTTGTTACAGGGCTTCCAGCGGCCGCGGCACGGATTCCCCCTTAAGCTCGGACCTGGCATTGGACAAACCGCGCCCCGTACCCTCGCCCAGGTAATAAATTTTCATTCCTAATTCGTCAGCCCTCGTTTTTTTTTTACCATGAAGTTGATGAGCTTTCGAAATATTTCTCTTCTCGTAAAATTCCATTTGATTATTTTTATTTTCGCGGGATTACCGAACTTTGAGGAAAATGAAAATCCGTAGATTTCAATCGCGAGGGGTTCGTAACTCTTCTGATTTATCGACTGAAGAACGGGGGTGATTCGCGAGTATAGAAAAATCGATGACGATGTCGATAAGGGAGGATATTGGCGACTTTTTCGCACGACTCACAACCCCCTCGTTACCGGCTGTTGCAGACAAATTCATCCCTTATACGGTGAGAAAGCTGGCCTCCTTGGTTATTACGATGCGGTCGGTAACACGGAAAATTTTCCACCCGCCCCGAATATCGTTGTCGAGGGTGGCAGAATCGAGTTCGTCCGACCCTCACAGGATGTCACGACAACCAACACAATGACTAACTCGACTACCACCCGAAAAAATAACACCATGTCACGAGGATCACAAACTTTTAGTGAACAAACTGAAAAATCTGACCCTGCAAAGGTAAGTCAATTTTTTTATTCTCCAAATCAATTATCAACGATAAAAAAAAAAAAAAGAAAATCCATGAATTTCATGATGTTGAAGTTTGCAACATTGGAATGCAACGAAATTCGTTCTTTTTTTGCCAAAGCTCATTATTTATATTCGGATTTTAATTGTCATGATGAAACGATCGGTTTTTGCCTCAAAAAAAATATATCGGCTCGAAAAATTTGGATCATTCTAAAAACTGAACAAATGATCGATAAAAATAAATATATTTTGTTGCGTTCGAACGTTGCGAACTTCAGCAGCATTGAATTTCTTGGAGATCCATTCGCCATCGCGAATCAACCCCAATTTGGTATAAAACTAATCCCTCAGGTATTAAGTTTTGCCCCACTCCTTGCGTCTTACTTCTCAGTTTTTTTCCGATATATAAAAAATGATAAATATTTTTTAACTCGACGACGTATGGTGCAACAATAAAATCCTCTTGTCTCTTAAATTATGAGAAATTAGAATTTTAGGATCAGCGTTCTCTTGCATAATATGTAAATAAATTCGAGTCCAGAATAAAATTTGACGTAAAAATAAATATAGCGGGACTATCGAGTCGTTGGTTGTTGAAAATGCGATTTTTTTTAGGGTAAAAAATCAATCGGAGATGTAAAACGAAAGTTAAGCGTGAATGACTCAAATGAGAGCGTCAAAGCGAATCCCCAGAGCGAGACTGTATTAAGCTCCGACACGCGCGCATACGCACACACAAGGGAGTCATAGCCCCTCGAACTTAATTACAGGTGTAAATTGACCGATTAATTATGTGGAGAGCGTACGAAGGTCCTGATTACGCTTCAGGGGGTGGCATCCATTGATTCGATACACATGCGCACCCATACGCACGAACCTATTCATTTCAAACGAGAGAATTATGCTACGTAACGATCAGGAGAGCGTGATTCGCAAAATAAGAGGGTGACAAATACTAAGTACCCGAGCGAGACAGACACGGAGAGAAAATGGCGTGAAAACCCCTTTTCACCTTCCCTACCCTCCCCACCTCCATTTACTTCGTGTCGTATTCATCGTGCATGCGTAATTGATTTTCACGACAACCGGCTTCATCCTCCTTGTTCTCGTTATTTTACGAATTTCCATATTAGATTGGATCCTCCTCGATCTTTGTTTCCCTACATACGCATTTTTCGTGCCATCAATTCCTTTCTAGATCGATTGAAAATTCACCTCAGCCTTGCTGACACTTCTGAGCTCTCGGTTTTAAAAAAAATAAATCAAGTAGGAATCATTCATTCGGTCAAAAATGCGATCGAAATTCGGTCGTCTTTTTTTTTCTGACCAAGTACAAATTTTGAGAAGCATGAAGGCTAGCCTTCGTGCTCCCTTAATGAGAAAATATTATTGGTGATTGCCACGAACGATGGAAATTTGCTTTACAAGTTGATGGTCCAGACTTTTTAGAAGATAAGGGAGTAGTGCCTTTTGAGAAGGGTTAAGAAGAGTTTGGAAATAAATTCAGTCGATTAATATTAGAGGTTAAGGTGAATAGATAAATAAATAAATATAAAATGCTTAGAGGGAGAATATTTAGAAAAGTTTTCTCAATTAATGAATCGGCGGTAGAAAATTTATGCGCATACATGTGAACTTGATTTTCCCTTACGTTCATATATGCAGCAAAAGAATGGGGCACCCGAGAAAGAGAGCGAGAGAGGCAGCGTTTTGAGCCCGTTCTAATTCGTGCCAATTTCCATCATGGCTAAACTTTTGCATCGCTTAATTCAATTAGTCACGCCTGGTTCACCGTACCGCGCGAGCTAGCGAGCAATTAGCATACATTTTACCTTGTGGTTTTGTACTATCTCGTTGATGCTCGTCGACACACCCACCAACAATAGCCCATACATTGTTTTCTCCTTTCCAGCTGGTGCGAGATGATTCGAAAAATTTATGCGCCTTCAAGTTTTCCACTACAATGTTAAATTCGAATAAATTACTATTTCGTAGCCACGTTAAGATGATTGGTAAGCTTCTCAAAAAACAAACAATGAAAACCTGTAGAAAGTTGCGATAAATAAAAAAACTCGCGTTTGAATATTCGAGAAATCAATAAATACATTTCATCGCCACAATGCCACAAGGGAAGATAATTTTTTTCTTTTCAACCGCGTATCGTTATGGAAATGATCTTTTCGGAGGTGAAAATTATCCAATTTCTATATTTATTTTCATGATTAATCGAACCGGTCGAATCAATATTTTCTCACGTTCAAAATCAAACGAAATAATCATTGCTGCATATAAATATAGATATAAAACACACGTGCATATCAATAATACATGCATAGGGAATTAAATCCCTCACGAGGTCTCTCAAAAATCCGAGAGTCTCGTGTTCGACCTACGTAAACCTCGTGGGCGACGAGAGTGAAACTTCTTGCTCGAGGTCTGCCGTGTGAGACACGAGAAAGAACACGCGTCTACGAGATCTCTAAACCAGGATACGTCTTATAAGAAAACAATTGATATATATACGAGACCTTTTTAATAATATTTTTATCGACGACGATAAATCGTACAGAAAACTTTGATTGTGTTGAATAAAAGTTTATAATATTCCGTTGTTATTGACAAGATATTTCTTGAGCTCTACCATAGCTGAGCAATCGACCTTGGAAAAAAAAAAAAAACCAAAAAAAATGATTCTAGGGCTTTGCTCGGATGGAAAATGAGTTCAGTCATTTTCTGCCGATTTTTCTTTCACCAAAGATTTTGGCAGCGGCGCAATTTCGACAACACATTTCGGTGATTCTCTTACTTGCGCCTCCGACGTCTAGAATACGTTGACATTACCATTTAAATTTCCGCGGCGAACCAGACAAACTAATACTCTCAACATATACGCACGAAGGATAATAATTGTCTATGAATAACCAATGTGAGCGTCTGTGTACGGAGAGAGGCGTCTGCTAGAAGAGACAACGGATGATACACGACGGAATATATGTAGTGTCGTGACGAAAGGATTCACAAAGTTATACGGAGAAACAAGAGAAGCGCGAGACAAGATAAAGGACCCCAGGCATTACGGAACAGAGATTGCTATCTGTCGTTACATTGAAACTCTGGCCCTTTGTTCATTCATCATATAATGTGCTTTGTGTCAATTATTTTCGTAATTATTTCTCGTTTGATCGACTTTCAAACAATTCGGCCTTCGTTCTTGTTTTTCCGTGCAAATTTATTCTTTTTAAATCTATTTAGCAACGTTTTTTCTAATTTTACGAAATTTTACCTTCCGAATGGATGATCCTGTTGATTTTGTTATTCAATTTTTTGTCGCTGCAGTCTCAACGATTACTGTTAAATGCCAGACTCGAAAAGTCAAGCTCAACCAAATGTGACGAAGCTGAATATTTCAAAGTGCGAGAAGGACTGATATCACGATTCGGGTGTTTGAATATCTTAACGGGAAAAACGAGCCACTTTTCAAATTATATCATCCACGGCTCTCGAGAGCGTGGGTATAGAAAGAAAGGTGCGTGGAACATAAATCTAACGGTGCGCAGTGGAAAAAGCATTTTTTTTTTCATCGATTTTTTAACGATTTGAAAAGTGAGTAAAGAAGAGAAAAAGTTTGAGTTTTTCGTAACCGGTTAATTTATATGCTTTGCTCGAACGCGTTACAAGTTTTTCTTCCAACCGGAAGTTGAGGAAGAATAAAGAAGAAAAATCTGGCAGTTGAATGAATTTTGAAAAAAAAAAACGTTTCACACGTTCGATCGTTTCGTGCGGATCGAATTTTCGAAATATTTTCAAACGGTCCCTTTTTTTTGTTCTCATTAACAAATACCCAGAGAATTCCACTCCCAATCATTTCATTTTAGGTTTTTATATTACCGCGTGTCAGTCCATTAAGCCCCCCCCCGTAACTTCGTTCAGTGTCAAATACACTGGGCGACTAATGAAGAATAAAATGATGTTGCTCACGTCATTCGACCATCAGTGAATCGTAACAAGAAGCAAAAAAATTGACGTACAAATTAGAGGGGTGAATGAGAAGGAAATAAAATGCCATGGCAATCAAACTGAGTTTTGATGAACCTTATGAAAACGTAGCCAACAAAAAATCATCAAAGATACGCATGAGAATATGGACAGAAAATAATTACGTTCAGAGTTTCGTCGAGTTCTCCGTACGTTGATTATTTTCAACAAAATACTATTTCACAACGCACAGACATATAATTATTATTTGAACAAAGCGTTAAAAAAAGAAAAAAAAAATAATGAATTTTAAATCCGGAGTGTTGGAAGTTTTGAAAAAAAATTACGCCATCAAACAAAAGCTGCAAAATTTGTTAATCTCAATTATATACAAAATTGGAGAATCCCAAATTTTCCGTAATCGCAAAACCTTATCCCACTGCGTTGTAGTGACATTTCAATTTTTTTCTTCTAATTATTCGAATTTTAATGAAAAGATCGTATTTTTATTTATTATCAAACGAATTCAATGTGCCAAGCTGATGGTATTAACAGCGTTGGAAAAAAAACCGATATGCAGATTGGCTATCGGAAAACAGTAACTGGAAACTTTCCGAATGACTGCAAGCAACGGTCTTGCTGTCAATACGCGTTTCCCATGTTGGGCTGACACACGCACGAACGTACAGAAATATAATGAAAAATTTTCGAACTATTGTGGAATAAAAACTTGGTCGGAAGTGGAGTTCCGAGAGAGAGAGAGAGAGAGAAAGAAAGGACGGTGTGGCGTATATATTGGTAAATGGTCGCGGGAGAGGGTGTATGTAGAACAGGGATTATCGCTTTTTCATAGTGTTTATTGATCCAATTTCGCCATAGCTTTTTTTTATTCATTTTATTTCAATAACGAACAATTTAATAACAACAATATTAATCATTTTTTATTATTTTCTCATTAAATATGAAATATTCGTGGCAGCTGTGGAAGAAGTGTTCAATCAATTATGCATTCAAAATATAAAATCCAGCGAGGGTGAATAATTATCGGTGCATATTTAACACTCGACTGGATTACGTCGAGGCAACGAAGGAAATCCATAAATTATCACGACAATAAGTACCGTTTCACTTAGACCCATGAAATTTGCTCTGATCTCCGAGTTGGGGAGAAAAAAGTTTTTTTTATCGAATTCATTAACAATTAGAGCTAAAATACTAATTAGTCTGTTGCTCCCAATTAAATAATGGTTTTTCAGCTGCGATTGCAATGCAACGTCCCCGGATTCAGGGGAGTTTTATGCCGATGAAATGACAATTTTCTATCGAATGATCCTCATTGCCCCAGCGAAGACGATTTGAGGCTCAGTCTCGAGAATCTTGGGAAAGAGAACGAGAAAACATTTCTGTGAATAACCGTGCAGAATGGCACAAAATTGCTAACAATTTAGTGTCAGTATCATCAGTAATTTCAACATTCGTTGATCTTTAGGTATTTGTTGCCCCCTGGCGATAGTTTTCCGAATCGATCCTTTCGTGTATTCTCGACAATTTCATCGTTGCTAATATCTTCCGTATGCACTTGCTTCGACCAGGCCTTTTTCTATTTTTCTCTCGACATCTCACGATCTTGTATATACGTACAAATGAAATGTAAGAGTGGGGGCGAGAGGGAGCGTAAAAATCGAGGAAGATGCTGTATAGAGGAAAGTGCAATAATAGTGAGGAAACGGCGATGTAAAAAAAGGAGAGGAACGGACGGAGCTCGAGGGTGTACGTAACGACGAGACAGAAGAGAATCCAAAGAGATAGGCTCTACAGTATCCATGAAGCACGATCTTCGACAAGCTCACAAAGTACAAGGCCCTCGAGAAACTCGAATTGCGTGCTGAGGCGCGCGCGGTACAATCAGGGAAGACTAGCAGTTTTAGAAAATACGTGAGAGGCGAAGTACTTGAGGGCGATCCAAATACCAGAAAAGTGTCGTATATATAATAAGACCGTTTTCGATTCCCACATTTCATGTCTATAGAATCGATAAAAACCACGTGAAAAATAAATAAACAAAACTTGTTATTAAATGTGAATAATAATTTGTTTTATTGCGAACCATAATGCTGAATTTGAAAATCGAAGCGTAAAAGTGGATTTTTGAAATTTGTCCCAAAGATAAAGGCATCGAGGAGCTCGTACGAGAGTCGTATGCCGCGTGTCGAATGAAAAATATGAAAATCTTTCGAGATATCGTGTCGACCTCGAAGTAAGATAAAGAAATTAAACTTTTATCTGGGGGATTAAGTAGCTGAAGGATTTTGAATAAAATTTTTTAATAAACGCGAATATGCATCGAACGTTATCCAATTAAGTATAAACCTTCCGGATCCTAGCAATTAATTATTTTATTCGTCGAGGATACGCACGTATAAATAAACACGTTACACACACACGATATGTATGTATACTAATAAATAAAGTATTTAGATAGATCGCGATTCACGATGATCAAGCGACTTAATCTCGATCGAGGTAGCTCAGCTCTGGTGTGCGGTAGCAAAACGAGATGCTGTATAAGACAGCAGGGGCAATGGCAGCTATAAGTGGCATCGAGATAAATCTCGTGAGAAGCTTGAGAGCCTCCCGAAAAAATTATGTCCGCGGTTTATTCAAGCTCACACACACACACACACACGCGCGCCTGAATATTTATATATTATTTTTATATACTCGTGGATGCGTGTATATGCATGCAGACATAACATACGTACGGTCAGTAACGAAAAGACTGAGTACTCTCTGATCTGCTGCACGCAGTATGCCTCGGGTATGCAACTCCATTACGAATTATCCGCTTGTCCAAGCTCTCCTGTACATTTACACGCACACCTAGATACATAAATAAATACAATATGCATTTATGTGCATGGGAAACTCCATGCCAATCAGACCAAGAAGAATCGTTTTTTTTTTTTTTTTAATTTTATTCGTTCATTATCGTTAGATTTTCATTAATTAATTTATCGCCACCTCTTTAATTAGCAATCTATTGATCAAGCAGAAGGCAACAAACAATATTGCGTTTTGCGCGCTCCCTGGGACATTCATGAGTGTGGAAAATATTAACAACTTTGGGATCGTACATTTTTTTCAACCTTAATATATTCGGGAGAGTTTTTTTTACAAAATTTGTCGGATCAGCGGCTTATTTTTGTTCAAAACCGAAAACAATGACATGAATGTTGAATTTTCCAATTTATCTTTCGTATTCGCTATTACGCAGTTACACTGACAGGCCACGGTGAGTGTTAATCGCGCGGTTGAGCAGATATCAGCTTAACGTTTGAACAAGCATTTCAAGTTTTGTTTCCACTGAACTGAGAGCGAAAATTCGATAGACAAAAAGATGCATTTATTTTGGTTCGATAGTTTGATGGATGATAATGAAAAAAACGTAAATGTTGAGTTGCCACGAAATTTCCTATATATTTGGAGGAATATATGGGGACATAGTATATCCTCATAGCTGGCTGCCATGGTAGCCAATAAATAAGTCCGCTAGATAGCGAGATTATCGGTAAAATATGTAGCAAAGTGGTCCTGGCGTTTTCAGAGAATGAGAGAGAAAGAGAGTAAAAAAGAGGCGGGTGTTAAATTATAATCCGCTCGGCTCGACAATCCTGATCGCGTGAACCTCATCCAGGTTATTTACGATGCTTTTCGTACACGACTCCGATCGCATTTTCAAAGCTATAATTGAAATAGTATAAAATTCGCACGAATCTCGACAATGACGAGTCAATATTTGTTTTTCAATATTTCGCAAAATGTCAACTGCTCCTATTAACATGCAAATTATCGATCGAAACAGTTTCCATGAACGATTTCCGAATGTAAATGAGACGAAAGTTTCGAATTCCTGATTTTCTGGCCTTTCGTTTTTCCATCAACTCGCAAGACTCGAAATAATGATTGAAAATAAAAACCATTCATGCTGTCAGATGGTAATGAAAAAAAAAAAAATTATATTCTAACAGGCAAAAATAAATGTCTGGAAGATTTTTCCACGGGGATATCGAAAGCAGAGGAAAAAGGTCCTTTATCGTAGGAATAGAAAAAAAAAAAGGTGAAAAAAGAGTCCTGGCGTCTGCAGTCAAACCTTTATATCGGACCGGGGTAGAAAACCCGACGCCTGGGCGCCGTGGCACTTTGCCGCTTCGATGGCTTACAACTCTCTCTCTCCTCCTCCGGTCCATATCCCTTTTCTGGTCCCTCCAGCCCTCTTGGTTGCCTCGCCTCACCGGCGTCTACGTACCCCCAACATCGCAGCATCCCGCTCCCTCACTACGAAGCCTGGCTCACCTCGAAGTAGCCAATTAAAAATCATCCCCATTCCACCCGCTGCGATACGTATTACGTGCATTCCACGCTTTTTTTGGCCCTCCAATCATATCAAAACTTTTTGTCGCTTGTAGTAAATACCGCAGGAAAAAAAACTCCACTCTTTGCCTTTACTCGCTATAAAATGTATAGAACATTTATTTTGATGCCTTTCGTCAATTATATTATACTTACACGCCCTTCCCACTCCAAGGAACTTTAAAAAACAGAGAGCGTCCCAAAACGCGCGACCAAAATCTTCAATGTTAGATTTCTTTGGATCGGCTCAACGGATTTTGTTCCATCAAGGACCATTCGAAAAATGAAAAATCGTAAAAAATTCAAATTTCATATAAAAATTTTCTGTCGATTCGTTTTCTCCCAAAAACTATTTAAAATTTCTGTGACGTCATAAAACGCCTATTTTACTGTATATAAGAGTGCGGCGCACCCGCGGTACGCTTTTTTTTTTAATATTTGGCGTCGAGCCGCCACCGCGTCTCTTGATACTAGAGAAACAATTAATTCCCCAGATCGAAGTTTATTAATAGAATGAAATTGTTAGTCAATATTTCGATGTATTATCGACAGTAAAATATTAGATGGAATAATAAAAAAAACTTGTTCCCCCCCCCCCCCCGAGCTTGTTTTATCGACAAGCGTATCCATTTAATCCGGGAATTCGTGTACGAAGGTTAAATTGAGGCTTCGGTACGGAGCGTCAGAAAAATGGGGATCTTGTACCAATAATCGTTTGATTAAAGTGTCGATCAATCATACGCAATGTCCTCTGTATCACTAGCGTGGAAAATAAATAGAAAAAGAAAAAAAGGAAGGAAAAAGAGAGAGGGAGGAAGAGAATGAGAAAGAGAAAGATCTCGTATCAAAAATGAGTGACGTGCGGATCGTATTTTCCACAAAGCGTTAGATCCGACAGCTCCGCTTGTTTTTTTCGTCCTTCTTTCAATTTTTTTATCGTAAAAACATTATGACGAGGGAAAAAGAGGGGGAGGAAAGCGAGTGACGGGCGTTGTGGTTAACAGGCTGGAAATTGGCATTTTCGGAATACGAAGAGATAACAAAGTGAGACCGAGAGGGAAAGGGACAGAGAGGCCAGAGATAAAGAGAAAGAGGATGCTTTTGGGTAGATCGGAAAAGGGGGATACCAGTCTGAATTCTGTTGAGGGGTGAATACATAGAATTTCGAGCTGGGGCAGGTTTCGGGAGACGACGGCGTCAGCCAACTCTCGTCACGAACGTAGACATTATCCGCGACAGGATACAGGACACACCATTCTGATCTCGCTCTCTCTCGCCCTCTGTCTCGCCAATTTTCGCCCCATCTCTTTTTTTTACCTCTCTCTCTCTCTCTCCCTTTCTCGCTCAGCTCTCTCTCGCCAACATCCAAAACATTCGCCAAATATATATATTTTCCTTGTTCTCTTTGCAGTATCTCAATTAATCTTTCTCTCTCTCTCTCTCTCTCTCTTTCTTTCCTAAAGATACATCTCGTCAAAACTCACCCCTATTTTGTTGGCCAATGTTTAACTCACTCCCTCTTCCTCTCCTCTTGCCTCTTTTCTCTCCTCGTCATCGGGTTCTCTATCCATTTCTTACGGGCAGTCACGCTCACTCGCTGAGATAAGAGACTCGACGTGTCCCACGTATCACCACGGGGTGGTTTGCTCGACCAGACAGCCAAGAGTTTGAGAGAGAACATGACGAAAAATGAAAATAAACCATCCAGAGACAAAAAATATGTAATACACCTTTATACATATATGCCGAGATCGTAACACGAGAGGATACGAGTTAAGCTCAATAAATGGATTTCTATATTATTCTCATATCGGATCGGATTTCGAGCTTTCTTATTTTTCCATTATTCTTATTATCACTGTTTTTTTTTTTTCCATTCGTTACACCTTCTCGCTATTCTCGTTGGTAATTTTCTTATTTTTTCTACCCAACGGTTTCTCTCTATTGTAAAATTATCACAAAAAACAAAAAAAGCACTTCGTTGGCCGAAAAAAAAAGTAAATAATTGTGAAACATTCAGAAACACTGCCCCGTTCTCTGGGCTCTAGCATGATCGAGAGAGAAGTCTGATACCAAAAACTATTAAAAATCGTAAATTATATGGAGCTCCTGAATCGCTTGCTCTAATGATCTTTTTTCGCTGGGGACCAGGCGGGTGACAGGCGATATTACCAGTTGAAATTATTACTGCCAGCAGTGCCATTAGATCTTTCACAATTAGCCCCATTATTATACTCGCACGATCGAAAAATATGAAAAAAGTAGAGAGAAGAAAATTAAGAAGAAATTAACTGAACCATCTGGAGAATTTCTTGACGCGGAAATAATTTTTTTTTTTTTTTTTTCAGACTACTAAAGCAAGTTTTTTCGTTCTCGTACAAATATTTTGAGAATTGAGGTTATCGTCGTAATCGCGATCTCCTGTAACAAACGTTCTCGAGGGATCGGTCCAATAATAATATACGCGCTGACACGCAGGCACTCAAAAATGTCTATTGTCTGGAAAAAATAAAAATTTAGTCGACGCTCTTTCCTGGTAGAGACTCATCCCAGTGACATTTGCAAGTTATAAAGTCATTCTCGATCCTCCTAGCCCACGCACATTTTATTGCCTTTTTATTCCCGTCTTTCGTCGACAGTGACATAATGTCACAGTATGCAAAACTCTATATCGCCATTTCGATTGTAATAAATATTTCGTAATAGGGACGTTAAATAGTCGTAAACTTTGCAAGCTATCTCGAACGAATAAAATTGTAATCCATGGAAAAATATGATTGAAAAATATAAATTATGTCTCGCGAGAATCAGATCGAGTGAAAAACAAAAATATGAGTTGTGAAAATCGAAATGTCAAAGGAATATTTATTACACGTGAAATTCAAGGCGCGATATACGCGACGGCCCTGACAATTCGTTTTTATTTCGTCAATGAAACGCGGCGGGCTCGAGATCTCTCAAGAGTTGCTCGCCCATTCACAACTTTCGACTTCTTTTCGAGGATTCGTTCACGGGCGTTGCATTTCACTCAGAGACTTTCATCACTCTTGGTGTATACGAGAAGGGGGAGGAGCAAAGGAGAAAGGGCGAGCAGTACCTCGGCGAGTTTCTGCGCGCACCTGGGAGCCAAAGAAACCGGCTTCATTGCATCCGATTCTTCTTTATTCGTTCCTTATTCACCGAGAGTCCTTTCTCATACCAATGAAAGTTCATTCACCAGTTGTCTCGAAATCTCGTATCAATTATTCGTTTGTTTTTCATCAAAGTCGTGCAGATCGAGTTTCTGGAGATATTTTGATCTCCGCTCGAAATTCAATATCTTTGGGAATGACAGTGCGTGTACTCCTCGACTAATTTTAATTAAACGTCTTAATGTGAAACTTTACAATTGCCTGACAAAAGGCGCGCGCGCCCCCGAAATATATACGAGAGATTGTCTACCCTTATCACGAGAGTGATCCACAACGAAACCTCTCATCCTCATCTTCTTCTCCACCTTGTCGTCATCTCGGAATCTCCAGGCTGCCAACAACAGACAGCCAAAAGGCTCGAGAATCTTAGGGCAAAAGGGCGAAGGGCTTTCTCCTTTGGATAAGCTTCAAGAAATACAAGCAGCAAGCACTCAAAGAGTTGGAGGAAACATAATCAAAGAAATAGACGTGGCTCTTTATTTATGAGTTGAGGTCTTTCCCACTTTTCATAAGTCCATTCTAAATAGATCGTTATTTGGAGGATTGATCGATAACTCGTGAGTGCAGGACGAAGAGAGGTTTCTCGAACGTTCGGCGAATTTTTTCATAATTGCGAAAATCATTTATTTCTGTAAATACGAAAAAAAAACGTAATTACGGACGTTTGGCTTTGTTGAAATAGAAATAAAACGAGAGCTTTGTGTTTTTTTGGTATCGCCTTATTTGTTAACGATTTTCTTTTTTCGCTATTTTCGTTGGTAACGTTTCGAGGGTGTCCGATAAATGGACAAACCTAAACATGCACGTAGTGCGTGCGTGTACATGTGAAAGACTCTGCGTGGGTGCGAGAGGATTTTCTCCGAAGTCTCTGGAGATGCTTGAGTCTTATTTTTTTCCCGGCTTTATTTTTTCACTTAACCGTTGGAAAAAGGGACGAAAAGAGATAGTATGACGGAATAAAGAAGAGGAGTTGAGTAAAAACGTGTGCGACAATGGACCAGGGAGGATACAACAAATACGAGAGTGAGGGAAGCAAAAAAAAATCGAACGTGGAAACAATTTCGTCCAGGTGTCCCCGTTCCCGCGAGGTCTCTAATCCTTTGCCTCCCATTTCCTTTTTTCCTCCTCCAAAATATTTATTTCGTCGGAATCCGCTTTTAAAAAAGTCCGCAGTTTTTCAATTTACATGTCTAGTTGTGACATAAATTCTAAATAATAAATAAGCGAAGTGGAAATGATTCAATTTTTCTACAAACCCAATACAGTCCGAAAAACACATCAGACTTTTTTCACAAATTTCCGTCCAGTGGTTTATCATTTGATAAAATGTCAGGTCAATTAATTTAGAAATTCCCAATGGTCATCGATGCTGAAAACTCTCGAGTGAGCAACTTCGAGTCGATCCCATGTGAAATAAAGAAATTTGGCAAACATTTTTTTTCCTTTAGGAATAAAGTGCTAATTAGTCTGACTTTCAGCATGAAAATATTTGCTCAAGTTCGACACTGATTCTGCGACGAAATAACTTCCTTAATATAAATCTTTCCTTCCCCCTATTCCAGTCTCTCTCTCTCTCTCTCTCCCTCTCTCTCTCTCTTTCTCTCTTTAGTAAAATAGTCTTTTACTCTCGAGAGAATCCCATCTGGTCGTGCTGCACTTGGTTTCCTGTAGTTACAACGGTCGAGCTGTTGCAACGAGAAGGAACGAGGTAATTAATTGCGAAGCCCTGAGAAACCGCGACGATAGGGAGACGTAATTAATTAGGCGTTTAATTTAGATTCTATCGCATCAAGAGAAAAAGAAAAAGAGACTGAGAGGGTGAAGAGCGAAAAAGGGAGACGGAAGAGGAAAAGGAAAATTAAAGTGATAAAAAGAGATTTTGTCCAGTGCTTTCTTTCTCTCCAAGAATGGACCGTTGTCTGGTCTTTATCTCGCCGAAGTGTCCACAGGACCCGGAAAATGCATTCTTTCTCGGTCTCCACCTTTTTTTTCCCTTCTTTTCAACCAGAATGCTAACTACCGTCGTGACGCTACGAACGTTGTTCACCTGTTCGTACTGTTTCGTGTGACATACATGTGGGGTAATTCGGGTCACTCAAGAAACCGTTCTAATACCCATGCGAAAAATTCATTTTCATTGACATTGTTAACATCAAATGACGATCAATGAAATTGGCTGCAAATCCAGCCGATATCATTTTATGGAATAAAAATCGTCGACTGACATTGATTTTTTTCTTCGTCAGGATTACGAATGTTTTTTGAAATTCAAATTGCAATTTTCGGGACGCACTTGCGGTGGTCCAATGGATCAACGCTTGGACTCGTATGACAGGGTTTGCGGGCTCGATTTCCGGTCGAACGATATTTTGTTAAAACAATTTTCGTCGCAGTAGTTACACCGAGAGAAATGGGGATGTTGTAACAGCAAAAGATCCTTTGCTAATCGTCTTTTAGTTACAACAGCAAAGCCTTAAGCACCCGTAGCATAATTTTCCTTAAAGTAGCAAAATAATATTTGCTACAGGAACGAAAAATGCAAATCGACGATAGATTTGTCGGAGTAGCAAATGTTGTGCCGCTGGAGCAAAATTTTTGCTACGGTGACAAGTGAATTTGGCTACGCGAGCAGACACGCGGATAGCCGGTCAGCTAACGTAGCATAAATGTTTT
>JAPYYS010001124.1:0-38186 GCA_030522525.1 Campopleginae sp. 14b
TATAGACCAATTATCGTTTTAATGCACGACAATGAGTGTCAAGAGCTCGATTTCACGTAATGGCTAGTAGAGCAACTCTGCCAAATACAGATATGCAAATATGCATGAGTTTATGCATTATTACGATACGAAGGTAAGCGCGATGCAGCGCAGGCGCTTACGGAGCCTCCAATCCGAACGTACATTTGCCCAAAATCAAACGAGAGCCCCACCCCAAATCAAATCTATTTAATATCGCTAAACCTCTTGGGGAATTTAACAATGCCCTTAAAGATATAGATGGTGCTATGCACATGTTGTGCTTTGGCAAACAAACGTTCCTGCATTGACCCACATGCACTTTGTCTCTTTAAATATGTGGCCTCCAACGTTTACAGGCTTTCATTTACATTTTACGTCAACTGTCCGTTTCCGGAACACCAGCCAATCAAAAACACACGATTCTCGTTCCACTACGATTTTGAGTTACGATTTTGAAAAAAAATGGAAATCGAACTAATTGCACTTTGGGTCGTTACCGCAATGGGGTCAATATCAGAGAAAGGAGAAATATATTCAATCAGTTACGAGTCTCTGGCCTTGAATGCTTCGAGATTGCGAGAGGCATGCAATTCCAAATTCAACGGAATAATGAAATCTTTTGATTTCTGAGTTTCAATCAAAATTTTCATTAGAAATTATACGAATTTTAATTCGGGCCTGATATTGAAGAATTTGGGTCTTTTTTCGTTTGGGTTCGATTGGGATTGGTGAAAAGAAATAAACGTTCAATCTGCGGGCGTTTTCTCAAAGATCTTAGTCCGAAAGTGGGGCCCCGAATGTTTTGAGATCCTGAAAAGCTGTGAATTGCAACAAAGCCGTTTGATTTTTCATTTTTAACCAAAATTTCAATTAGAAATTTTTTGGCCTGAAATCGAAAAACTTGGGTCGTTTTTTCGTTGGCGATCGTTGGAAACTAGAACACATTTAATCTGGGCGATTTCTCGAGGATTGCAGTCAAAAGTTGGGCCTTCCATGTTTTGAGACCTCGGAAGGCAGTGAATTGCAAAAAAATTAAAAAAATTTTAAGTGTAAATCAAAATTCAAATTCAAAATGTTGAAAATTGATTAATTCTTTCGTTTTTTTTTTTTTTTTTTATTTTTTTTTCGAGCGGCAAGGACGTATTTTCAGGTTTCGAAAGTTATCGATCGCGTAAGAGTGGAGAGTGCGTAAACGTGCAAGCAAAAGTTAGTTTTTACTTGGTAGAATATTCAAAGACGTCTGACGAGGAAAGTATGCTCGAAAGTTTGGATGTTTGCGGAACTTATCGTACACTTTCTTCGGCCAATATCTGGCTCTTACAATTTATCATTTTTGTGCTTCCTCTCGAGTATTAGTTTTGGACAGGAATATGTAGACCAGTGGAGGCAAAAACTTTCGACAAGAAATGTCAGGCGAATGAGATGGAGTTTCTGCGAGTCTTTTTGCTTGTCGCGCCAAATAATTAACACGGAAATTATTATTTTTTGACTATTTGCATCGATTCGAGGCCTCGAGAGAATCCGATTGATAAGATTCACCAATTTTTTAGCAAAATCGATACCCGCATGAATTTAAAATAAAAGCATCAACGGATACACGGATGCTGGTTAAACGGACTGACCAAACTTTGGTCTGTTAATTAAAATCGGTCTCGAATTACGAAGCATTTATTCCTGATGCGCCCTCATGAAACGCCCACGTCAGCATCAATTCCAACGTTAATGTAATTCATTCGAGTAATGTCGATCACTCCAAAGGTTCAAAAATAACGATACAAAATAAAGGAATTTTCAAATTTCTATACGCAGCTTTTTTTCTATTTGTATTCAAATTATATTAGTTTAGCAATTTCTCTAGACTTCACTAAAGACGTCACTAACAAAGTGAAGAGGTCATACAAATTTATACGCAATATTTTTCAAAATTCGCAGAAATTAATGGGGTTCGAGAATTTTCTTAAAATCTTAGATTTTCGTAAAATTCGAAAGATCATTAAATTTAAAGCGTTCGACCGATATTCTCCAAATTCAATACCAACCTTCCTATTATGATACTCTATATATAAAAATAAAATGAGCCCAAAATCTGAAAATTTCCAGAAATTAGAGCGTCCACACCCCTTTTTTGAAAATTTCAAAATGCTTTACAATTCGTATTTTTCTAGCAATTCCAACAAAATTTTCAGAGAATGAAGAGCTCGTATGGATTAATATCTGTGCACAACGAGAGCCCTGTAGCTAAAACCGTTCCCGTATTATGAACGTTTGAATTTTACATCGCCATGATATATACACACACTCACATCCAGACATTTTTTCTAGATATGATTTTTCGATGTTTTGGGACATTTCAATGACATTGACATTGAAATCTGGGAACAAAAAAAATTCACTGTCTCATAGCTTCCAGTATGAAGAAGAAAAATTTGAATTTTTCCAGAACTTCACAAAATTTCAAGCCAATTTGTATTTTTCTCGTATCATAATTGATTTTTCCATAAATCAAAGATTCCCGTCAAATATTTGGCTGAGTAAAAAATGGGGCTTCGACGACCATGCAAATGTGGAAACTGGCAGTGAGCAAAATGTTCTCGAAACTCATACGCTGGAGGATCTTTCTACTGCGAGAGAGAGTGTGCGGCAGATGCGATCAGCGGGGTCGGTGTGCATAAGAATATTCAGCGCACAGCAACAAGAACAGACGCAGAGACCGCGAGGCAGAGCGAGGAAGGTTAGAGCCTCCGAGATAAGCTTGTCAACCCCGAGCGACCAGATGACTGCGAAGCAGACTGTACACCAACACAAACTACAGAGTCGCATATACATATGTGTATATGCAATATCCAACAAATATGTGTATCGAATTACACGGGAGACGCGTTCGCCGAGGGTGTTTAAAGGCTCGTTTAACCGTAATAGACTTAACCCACAAGGTATCTACTACATGTAATACTTAAAGGAGGGATTAAAGTTTGCTCAAGAAAGATCCAACCGACTGAGTGATAGCAACGCGAGAGCTTTGTACCTGCGAGCTTGATCCATTGCAGAATTACATTAAATTTTTGTCACGTGCGCGCGACCAACGATTTTTCATATTTTTTCAATAAAAATAACGAGACAACTGAAAAAAAAAAAGATTTTTGGTGAAGACAACAATTGGTTGGGGCAATTTTCCGATGGGAAATGGAATAAAAATTGCCAATAGTTTCTGCGTGCAAAAATGAATCTTCGACGAAATTTGTTCAATGTTTTTGACGTTCCCATTCGTCAAGTAGGTCTTGATTGTTCAAAATGCAGTTTTGCAGAAAGTGTTAGCATTTTTAATAGAGACGAGCTTTGGTCGGCGTAAATTTTCGATGGGAAGGAAAATCAAAATTGAGGAAAGTTTTCGTGAGAAAAAATGACACGTCGACAAAAATTTATCAATATTTTGGACGTTCTCATTTGTCAACTAAGCCGAAATTATAAATATTGAAGTGTCTGTTCCAATTTATTTGCAATAACTTTTTCTCGATATGCAGTTCACACGATCGAATGAATTATTTGGTATTTTGTCTCTGCATGCTTTGTCTGTTGCAGTTTTTATCTCGCTCTTTCTATATGATCAATTAATCCTGGGCAATTAGTATTAAACGTTGTTGAAACTTTGGCAAGACTTAATTACAGTCGGGTTTAATGGAGGGCAATACATGTAAACATTAAGTATATCCATTGAAAATACTCCTCGTATTAAATATCTTATTAAATTGAATATTCAACAATAAGGTCGTGAGCTAATTCGCTGCAGTTTTCAGGATCATTTTGTTGAAATTATTCATCCATAGTCTGGGTTATGGTAAAATAGTTCCTAAAGGATGCTCGACAGTTTGTTCCATTCAAAAATTGAGCCTCAATCATTTTTTATGAACCGTGAATGAATCGCTCGATTAATAAATAAAAAATGAATCGATTGAAGCAAAACTCGATGAGTTTTCACGTTCCTCCACATTTTTGGACGTTCGGTCCACAATTATCGAGCGATTTTGATGCGGTACCGCTCATTTTTTTCCGTGAGAAATTCTCTACACATTTGGCATGTCAATTTTTCCCTGCGCATCATGTTTTCAGACGTACAGCCGATTGTTTAAGCGCCAACAAAATTTTCGTGAACAAATTAATGTTTTTTTCGTTGAAGAAGAACCCACGGGAATAAAGTGCGACGAGGAATTTGTAGGGAATCACTGAAGCTACAAAATAAGCGGTGAAACATCGAAATCGCTTGAAAATTACGGATTTGAGGACTAGAAACGTCGACGAAACTTGACGTCGTGGAATTTCGAGATTTTCATTAAAAGTTTCCGCAAATTTGTTGTTCTTAATTTTTTTCTAGGTTAGTGATGGTTGCATTTGATCAAAATGTGTGGATTTTAACGAGCAATCAAGGTTTTCCATGGGACAAAATTCGCCACGAATTGAAATTGTTGGTAAAAAGTTGGAAATCAATGATGACGAGATGCTGAGAGAAGAGAGTCGGGATGAGAGTCGAGATAAAATGATAAAAGGCAGCGAAAACCCGAACGTGAGATGATCAAACTTTGATTAAGCATGGATAAGAAAAAAAAAGGCCAACAGCTGTTTACTGCCTTAATTTTGTCACCCCGAGCGCTGGGGTCTACTGGGGTGAAGCTTGGGGAAGCGAGAATGGGAAAGCAGCGAGCGAGGCCTAGGCGTTCGGAGGTTGCGGCGAGCTTACAGGTGTCTCCCGGGGTAAACTGTCTCCGTTCACAACACCAAAGCGAGCTGAGCGCTGGCTCGGTCGCATGTTTTTTTGTTGTTTTTTCTTCCAACCCTCCGTTCAGCCTCTAGCTTGAACGGAGCCCGAGCCTCGTTGCTCGGCTAATGCTTTGGCGAACCACTTGAAACTATCGGACAACGACCGCGTCGTTATAAGCAGCGCGCGATGTTCGTTAAGAAAAAAATGTTTGCGGTGTTTTTGATGATTTATTTTGAAAAATGACGAAAAAATCGAGGGAAGCTCCCGAAGCTGCGAATAATTTTATTGCCAATTCCGTCACTCGAAAAGCCACTTACGAGTTGAATTCGTTGCGAGGCAGCCGCGACGTCGATGTGCCGCTTGTCAACGGTAGAGCATCGCGCGATTTTCGTAGCCGTAAAAATGCTCGTGTGCGAGGCTAAAAACGCCGGAGGAAGTCTCGACGTTCAAACAACAACGACGACGTGTTGATACTCTGGATTTTCGGAGAGACCGCCGTGGATAAACGTTCCTGGCGAGTTAATAAACGTAACGATGTCGCGACTAATGAGGCTGCCACAACAACAACGGCAAGAAAAATAAGGAGGAAAAATTCGGGCGAGCGGATACTCGGAACTGAGTGGTTTAATCGGCTTTTCGGATTGCATGCTATCGGGCAGAGATTCTAAAGGATTTTAGAAAGCGTCGAGCACGTTGGCCGACTGGAAAGTTAGCAAAAAAGATATTTTTCTTGCCTTGGGAATAATCAGACTGTTTCGTAATTTGGAGCGAGGATCCTCCAAAATCGAGTGTTTATTATTGTTTACTCGCATCCGCGGAGAGCCTCCTATCCCCAGGACATTCCTGGCTGCGTCATGTTTGGGAAATCCTTGGGCTCTCGAAGTTTAGCTCGCGAGAAGGTGCGATGATAAAATTCGCGATTTTTGATAGCGTAATCGTCAATTTGAAGGGACACGCGGAGATCGGGCCGCGATGTCGAGGAGCGCGAAGATGCTCAAATAAGTTCTTTAGTCTCGTGCAACGTGCGAAATACGTAATGACGCGAATGACGGAGGCACAAATACGCGCACGTAAACAGGCACACGCGCACGCACTCACGGATGACACACACAGGCACGCACTTACGCACTTACGGAGGGACGCACGAGAAGATAATGATTGATTGCGAATAATGAGGCACGGAGAGCGAAACGAACGAGAGAGATTGAGGGTGTCGAGCGCGAAGAAGGAAAAAGGGCTGAGAAGAAGAAACGGGCGAGCCGTCAAAGAAACGGAAAAACCCAAGAAGCCCCGGTCGTCGGCGGTGTATCTCTCTCGCCCTCTCGATGCCGCGAAGCGTTGCAACGGAACTGAGGAGCACGGGCTCCGTTCCCGAGGCTGGATACCCGTTTGGTACTCTCGTTGCTCACGAGTCGGAGCAGCACCTGCGATATCAGGCGCCCAATGACGGCTGCTCCGAGGAGGGGAACAAACCTCCCTCTTTCAATCTCAATATATAGACATACGAGTCCTATTCGTACGTCGATGTAGTATGGCATGAATGTATATAGGGTGAGCACCCCCATACGCCGAGGGGGAAACTGTGTACCAGGGATTGTCGGAGGCGAGGGGGATGCTGAGGGAGAAAGATTCTCGTCCGTGCGGGGGGGGGGGGAGAGAGAGATTAACCGAGTTAGGGAAAAACGGAGCGCGCGAGAGACCGAGAGAGAAGAAAGACATAATGGAATATATAGTGAAAGAGAAAGCCGAGCGCGCGGGATGGACGACCGAGAGAGAACGAGACAAATCGGATGCTGGGGGCTTGAAGCGCGGGACTGCGCAGGAACAGTTTTCCTCGAAGCTCCGGTATATCCACCGGAGCACCAGACAACTCGAGTTCTTCTTTATACCTTCCCTCGTAAACTAGATACCGGACAAATCTTGTTTTCATTTACTTTTATCGTTTTCGCAATGCTTATTAGCTCCACTCGCTCTTGCTCTTCGACAATTTTTCGCTATTATCGTTTAGCGTGTCACTAACATTTCGTGGCTTTTTCACGATCATGGACCGAGAGCTGACTGTTGCTTCGGTGCAGTGAGACAAACGGCACCCGCTTTTTTTCCTTATGGAGAGGATCGACGAGAAAATTGCTGTGTGTGTGAGAGAGAGAGAGAGGGAGGGGGAAGAGTGTGAAGAAGTTTTGCTCGAGCTTTTGCTGATAATTTAACGAGCGGCTTTGATAATCTCGAGGACTCGCCGGTGAGTCGACGCGTTGGCGAATTTTGGGCGCGAAAATAGTGGAGGAGCAGGCTGCGATACGAAGGAGGGAAAGGAAGCTCGTGGTGAGTGAAAGGAGGTCGCGAGGTTCTCGCAGCTCACGGAGCACCATAGGAAAAAATAAAGGGCGAGATGAAATTCTGCTGTTTCGCCTCGTTTTTCTTCTTGGCCTGCTCTTTTCTTTCGTCTCTACTTTTGCCTCGGCTGTGCGAAAAGCGTTACGGAGTTGCCGCGCGCGCGGTGAAAAGACGCGCGCGCTATACGAGATTCACGTCAAAGCTGCAAACTGGACCGCTACGCATCCCCCTCCTCTTGCCTACAAACCGTTTCTCCTCCTCCTCCTCCTCCTCCTCCTTCCCACCTCATCTAATTTCACCTTCTGCTTTCCCTTCTTTCCCCTCGTCCCTTTCCACCATCGTTGGAACTACCACCATCGTTGCTCTATCCACCATCCAAAGACCACCCCCACCCCTCATCCACAGATCAATATTGTGCCCAGCGTAGAGCGCGTAGGTACACGGCAACTCTCATTCTCTCGCCTACCGGAGCTTTCTCCTCTCTCTCGGTTGCGAGTGCCAACGATCTCACGGGGTTTCCCTTGCTCTCCCTCCTCTCCCTCTCTCTCTCTCTCTCTCTCTCTCTCTCTCTGCTTTTCCCCATCACAGACAAACCGTATCATGAGCAATAGCGAGCTTCCCCTTAGGAGCACCGAACCCCTTGAGAATACATGAAGCATCCACCTCGATGTTATTCTTGGCGAAGAAAATAGTGGAGAAAATGATTACGTGATCGCCGAATCGACGACTCACTGCTCCGGTGCCACCCTCGCTTCATATATACAATGTACAGCAACAGGACCCTCTGCGAGCCGCAACGTGTACGATCGGGACGCATACTCGAGGCCGCATATACATGTAACCCAGTTTTTCGATCAACAGCAACACACGAAAACCCGTGGCTCATCCCCTATCGCTTTCAAACACTTATTTAAGACCCTTTTTATCTCTTGCTCTATCATCTGCCTTTTACATACAATCAGGAGCGTAAATACGTGCCTAACAAATAACCAAACGTAACGAAGCAGTTTTCATTTATTATTCGCTACGAAAAGCCGCGCCAGCTCTAATCGGATCGACTCTCTTCTTTTACGGTTTACACGTACAGGCTTTTTCGGCCGTACCAACCGAACGCCAACGTCCCTACGAAATAACGAGACGGAGCGCTATTGTTTTTAACCATCTTTTCACATTTTATCTTCTTTTTAATAAATGCTTTTTTGTTTGTTTGTTAATTACGACGTAACTACGCGGCTGTAATATGACGAGCCATAAAAACGACTTTTATTCATTTGCCAGCAGTTTAAGGGAAGCTTTAAAGAGTCGAGGCTTACTTGTGTGCGTAATGGACATGCCGTTACGATCACCGGAAACCACGAATTTCACGAGGAATTTAAGAAACCGAAGGAAACTCTTAGTTTCGCCGTTTCCATTGAAAACAATCAAAATTCTCAGCCCTAATTAATCACAGCCCCTCAAGTTCTTGTCGGTGCGTCAGTTTCTCAATATTGACGACAAACAGTATTCCCGTTGATGGTTTTTCCGGACTGTCATCTCGTCGAAACCCTCTAATTTTAGTTTTCCGTGACGTTTCGCGATTGTGAATAAATTTTGGGTCAATCTGACCTCTGAGACGTTATTTAAATCGTTGCTTTCCGGTAACGATGCATTTTTTTCGAAAACAATAAAAATTAAATGGCAAACAATCGGTGATCGAAAAATACACACAACAATAAAAACTCTCATTTATCTCAGCCAGTAATATTTCATGAACATCAATAACAATTACAGAAAGTGAGAAAAACATTTCGGGGTCAAATCGACCCAGTATGCACTCAAAGGGTTAAAAACAATAAAAATTCTCATTTATCTCAGGCCCTAATTCATTGCAACCCCTGAGATGTTCTCTATGGTTCGCTCTCTCAAAAAGAACATTAATAACAATTTTCCGAAAGTGAGAGAACATTTTTCGGGTCAAATCGAGCCAGAATGCACTCGAAGGGTTAAAAACCAAAAAATTCTCATTCATCTCAGGCCCTGATTAATCGCAGCCCCATGAGATCTTCTCTATGGTTCAGTTTCTCATCAGCAACATCAACAACGTCACTTTTCTTCTCGAATTCGTGGCATTTCGATTGAAAACATTTAAAATCCTCGCATTATTCTCGTCCCTAATTAATCGCAGCGCCCAGAGATCTGCTCGGTCGTTCAGTTTTTCATTTTTTAACAACAACCATTATCTCGTTTCAATTTTTTTTTTTTGCACGCTCCTCTCGTCAAAACGTTGGCATAGAAAAAAATGTTCGTTCCTTTGAAATTTGACGATTTTCACGATATTTTCTCCCATGAGCTTTCCCTGGCGCTCGTTCTCGCTGGTGTTTCTCGCGACTGATATATCCGTTGTGACGATAAAATGCGCACGCGTTGAACATTACCGTCCTGACACTGGGTTACATGTGTACGTACTACGCTCGACTCCGGGCCAGCACTTCGAATGAATGCAGGCGTACTCTTTCTATTCATGCCCCGGAAGTTGATGCTGTGCCCAAGTCGAGTAGCTCGGCTCCAGCGCGCTTTTCATCGCACTCGCCCTCTCTTTTCTCTTGGCGCGCAGCATCAACGCCGCTTGGGGATAAAATGAAAAAGAAAATGAGCGCATTTTTTATTTTTCAATCTCTCAATGACTTTCTCGTTTTCCAGCATCGAACAGAAGTCACGAAAATTCTACAGCGCAATAATGTTTGTAGCTTTTGAAAATGCCTCCTGCCCTCGTGATTCCCTTGTTTGACATGGCAATTAGAATCGCTACGACGCTTCGTTCCTTCGCTTTATGCGTTTGCCTCCTTTCTCGCCGAATCCCCATAATTTTTTTAGGGCCTCGTGACTATAGCAAAAAAAGCAAAAAGGCTTCAATTTATTTTCTCCAAAGAAGATCGCAGCTCGGAACTATGTTTGCCGCGGTTAATTACTTGATCACAAATTTCTTTATGCACCAAATGTTTTTCATGCTCTCCAGGTCGATAAAAAAGCAATTTATGAGGGAGGAGGGCATTTGATGTGAATGCGAACGTTCGAATGCTTATGCATTTTACACGGAGGTTTGGCCATTACGAAACCGCAAGAGCAATTCGTAACACAACCTCTCGATAGCCTCCGCGAGGCTTTCGTTCGTGAATTAATTATTATTCGTAAATGTTCCAGTGCATCTGTGTGTAAGGATGCAGATGGAATGTGTGGGTGGGGGTAAGAGAGAGAGAGAGAGGGGGCAAAGAAGATTTGACGCTGCGTCTATATACTTAAGGTGCATTATAAAAGTTTAAAGAGCCTCGCCGCCACTACGAATTGGGTACTAAAGAACGCGAGCAAACCACGTGCCCCATAACCACCACAAAACCCCATCCATTATTCCTCCATTCTCAAAGAACTTCATGGCGAATACCTTTGTTCGAAACATTTGCATTAACTAATGATCTTGTGGGTGTAAATAAACTGCATGCTCGAAGGGGATCGCGCGGATCTTATTTCGACGGAAATTTCAACTTTGAGGCTGCAAATTCGAAAATCAGGTAGAATTTTTTTTTTTTTTCAACCTCTCGAGTGCATTTTGGGTCAAATTGACCCAAGGCGTTTTTATAGTCGATATTTCATGGACCTGCAATTTATTTTTTGATGGAACCGGAAATTAAATGCCAAAACATTCGGGGACGGAAAATTTTTTGGATCAAAATGACCCCGAACGACCAGCAGGTCGGGAATAACATTTTTTTCCAAATTGACAACAAAAAGAAAATTCAATAAATTCTCTTATGATGAAAAAATCAAAAAATCATTGCCGTCTTTTGACTCAGCACAAGTAAAACGTGATCCGACGATTCTCGATGGAAAAGTAAAGAAAACGTCGGTTTATAGTCGATGGAGTAGTTTTTTTATTATTTTTCATGACCTTGTCAAGGTCACTGGACCTGCAGAAAAAGGGACGAATTTTATGTCAAGGGAACTTTTCAGGCTTTTCCTATATTTTTTCTTATGAAAAAGTCACGATCCCGCCATCGGGAATGTAACAGCGAAATCTGCAGCTCTCAGGCTCGGCTATTAGATCGTCTCTCGCGCATAAGAATTGGCGATTGCAAAGATCGAATTTCTAGTAGAGAAAAAAAAAGGTAAAAGTGTATGATCCAAGTTTCGGGGACGTAACGGAGACGTGAAAACCTTATTCTACAGAAACTTAACGACAAGATCCTCTTTGACCTCGAGTGTTTACCGTCCCACTTTTTGACGCTCCGGATCGAAGCGGAGCGCAGGAATTCAATAAAATGCAAACACGATGGGACAGTGTCAGCGCTTCGCTGTACCAGAAACTTTTATCGAATACCAAACTTTCGCCCTACAATATATCGCCGCCCCGTATTTGTGCGCATACTTGTCTCGCCTCGTACACTCTGGGTACCGTATTCTCTTGTATCGTCGATTTAAACGGCACGTTTTTTTCTTTCCGTTCGTACCATATGACGGGTAAAGCTCCATAGAGCCACAGATTGACGAGTGAAAAACACCGGAGTCCGAAAAAATGATGTCACCGTCAACAGGACATTGCGTTGAGATTTTGAAACGCGAAATTCAGGACGAAATTCAATTTTTCCTTGTTTTGTATTTTTATTTTTTAAATTGCCTTAGGAGATGGATAAATTTTCAAATTTGGCAATTGCAGCTGTATAGGGAAAAATGTATCGATCTTCAAAAAAAATTGTAGAGAATTTTGGATTAAGAACAAAAAAAATTGGAACGAGAAGTATTTTCTCGAGAGGGGCGATGAAAAAAGTCGAGAAGACGAAACGCGGAGTAGCAACTAGGGCTGAAAATAATCCGGAGGGCTGCTACAACTGCACAAGGGCATAAATTAATACAAAAGTTCAAATGCCTCCACGATGTCGTTCGGGAATGGAAGTCCAATTATAGAGAATCTGATGGTTGAAATAATTGTCTAAATTTACGATTTTTCGCGTGATGCCGAGGAAACGAAAATATTTGCTGTTGCGAGTCCAATGAATGAGGTTGGCTCGATGATTTGACCAATTTTTTTCTCCACTCTTTACGGAATAAGTTGAGCACACTAATTTTTTTTTTCTTACAAATCTCTTGGGGGTCGTACAGTAGTTTTTTTTTTCTTTTTTTTTTTCGAGAAATTAATTCCAAAATTCGGCCCTTGAGGTAATTTCTTTAAGTTGACCATCGTGATTTTTTTCACAAATCGTTTGGAGGTCGTATGGTGGTCTATGGTAGCCCAATTAGATCGTTCGGTAGTGTACAATTCGATTTTTATAAATTTTATTTTATATTATTATTCCTTCAATTATATTTTTCTTTTTATCATTATATAATTTATATTTGTATATATTTGTATTTATATATATTATATATAATATTTATATATATAATAATATATATTTGTCATTATGGTTTTTCATGCCTGTTGCCAGCTGCAAAATAAAGTTATGATTGTTGAACCCAGTAAAAATATCTAGAGTGTCAAAAATTAATTCGGCGGCCTGGCAACTATAAATCTTCACAGTAATTGACTCCGAAAGCTAATTTACACGCTATTATCGGGGATCTTTCTTACCAACATTCGATCTCCCTTGCGTTCTTCCTTACCATCTGTTAAGCATCCCTCCTTTACCTTACGTCGCTAAGACAACGAGTTGGCAAAACTCAATTCAGTCTGATTATTTTTCATTTTTATTTTATTTGATTAGAATTGATTTGGAGATCAAGCTTATGATACAGAAAATCGGTAAGGGAGGAATTTTTTCAATATGATTGATAAACGATAAATTAATTACAACTTTAGCAGACGAGAATTGCGTTGCTAGGGACTTTGTACTACGAGCGGTGGCTAGATTGGCAAGGATTCATACATAAAAAAAAAATCATCAGCTGTCATCGTAAGTGTAGCAGGTTATGTTGATACATTCTACGAACTCATTAATTTCGTTAAGAAAAATAGAAATAAAATTATAATCGTTATCAAGCCTAAGGACACCGGATCATCTTTTATGTGATACAAAATTTGTCTTTCTTATAGACACTGGGCAGATGCAGCATCATGTTTCATTGTAACTTGGTTCATCATTCGGAATCAACAGGTTCTAGTGAGTTCAACGCATCATTTTTGCATTCAATTCTAGTATTCGTTGAAAAATAAATTTCAGGCCATGAAGTGTGGATAATTTATACTACCTAAAACGTCCTTACAAAAAAAAAAGCTGTGGCTACTCGTCCGGATATTTCGTGCACTAAAAGCATGTTTGGACAAATAAGCGACCCTTACTCGTCCGGGTAAAGCAGAAAATCATTGGATAAAGCGTGTCTGGACCAATATTAGTCGTCCGGCTACCCGGACGACTAGCGACTGCAGAAAAAAAAAAAACAAATGCATATTTACCGTAACAGAACTATTCGAAAAACGCTTCGGGTCTAATAGACCCAATATGCATACTTATGAGAAATACAATCAAAGATTAATTCATAAAAAATCAAACATTATTCAAAAATCCTAAAGGATTATTGATTGGAATCAGCCACAGCGGAACATGATGAAAGAATTTCTTGACACTATTAAAACCGAATCGTCTTCCCATACCATGGCTTTTTGCTATTGAACTAAAAAATTCCTACCAATTCTCAATCAACTGAAAAATAAACGAGGAAAATCCAACACAAATTGAAAAAGTTCAGTTTTTCGAGTTCGAAATATTGCAAATCGTCGTTTGACTCTCGGAATATTTTTTCAGGCAGCGGAAAGCTGACCCAAGGAGATTGTGTCAATGCTCCGCCAACCAGAGACAAATTTTGCAACAGGGATGGAACGGCCACCACGACTAATTTGCTTCATTCATTTAATGGCACATCGAATGTTGGATGAAGCCAAAAAGGTTGTCAAAGTTAATAATCAAGAAACTCTAATCCATAGCCAAAATCGAAAATGGTAAGAATTGTTGATTTGAGTAGAGAAAAATGAAAGAAAAACATGAAGAACGATGTGCCAGAATATCGAATCATCTGTGAATTGTTGTTGCAGAATTAATTTAAGGTCAGAAGACACTGGCTTGAAAATCTTTTACGAACGTAACAACTTCGACAGTTTTCGGGGTCACGGACACGATATTATTTTTAATATCGTGCGTTCGAAGTGACGGAATCGATTTTTTGTCCGATCGTGACGGGTTATGTGTCGCCCAAATAAAAACAAAGCGCATCGTACGCTGTGGAAACTCAAAAACTTCCGAAGTGAGCCGAGGCCCCAATCGATCGTGAAAAAAAATCGAAATAATGTAAATCTCGCGTCAGTTTTGCGGAATCGAAAAAACATGATAATAATCGGTTACGAACTGATTTTCAGAGAAATTCTCTGTGGACGGCTCTGGTGTTTGATGTACCAGAACGCGCAGGGTTTATGTCGAGATCGAGGCGAGTGCCGGGTCCATAACCATAAACAATATTGCAGTATAGAAAAAATCGAAATAATTTAAAGAATAACTCCAAATGCTCGCTGGATACGAACCTCAAAATTGAAACCATTGTCGCTCATTTTGTTTCTGCGAGACGAATAAAATGGGAATGGATCTGTCAATAAAAACCGGCCAAAGTTACGCCGCATATTTTGTTCTTTTCTTCCTTTGTCCAACACTACTAATTACGCACTGAGCTGAGATGGCCAGTTACCGAGTTATCGAGACATGCGGTCTCCGTTCTCCCGCTCTTCGGACACATGACCTCAGCGTCGAAATGAAAACAAACTGACCAGCGCTGTCCGACTCGCATGCGCATTGTCCTGCGAGCACTCGTTGCTACTACGTGAGTTTTATTTTCTCCGACAGTCAAAAACAAATTCGACCGTGTGAAGAATCGTTTTGAATGGAATTTCGTCTGATGATATTGAGAAACGGTGACCATTCATGAAATCGTCCAACGTGTTAAAAATTACACGTGAGTCTCGTCAATCGTTGAATATTCTTCGAGTTTTTTTTATTTATTCACGCGATGTTCGGTCTGTTTTTTTCTGCCTCGACGAACACAGCTCGGGAGTGCGAGGCACGAAAAAACGTCGCAATCGTATCGACTCGATCGCATTAACTTTTGTAAACTCGTTATTTTATTTTATTTATGTTTTTTCTTTATTTACGTATTTTACTTTTTCATTTAAGCGACGAATCATTTTTGCTGCTGTGGTAATTTTAGTACAACTGTAGCCACAGTATGTTGCGAAAAACTGACACTGAGAGTAACAAAGCACCGCAACGTTGCGCTTTTTATCATCACGATACAGGACGGTGTATCGCCGGATTCGGGGTACGTATACGTTTACAAACAACCTCGGTCTGAGGTGAAATTATCAGGCTCGTGAGCTTCGACGTATTGGATTTCATTCGCAGAGACGAAGATTTTATTATTTTTACATAGATCGCAGGCTTGTGTGCGTAAAATTCAATGGAATGATTTTTCTTCTACAAATTTCTGTGCTCCCTGGAAGAATCTTTGAATTCCGAATGAAAAATTCCGTAGCATTTTCGAAGAAATAATTGCGAAATCCAATGTTTTCGATTCTCGATGTTTGTCTTCGTTTTTCGTGAAAAAAAAAACGAGAACCGTAATGATCAATTCTCCACGTTTTTTTTCTGTTTTCCGTGGAAAAAAAAACATTCGAACAAAGCGTTTGTGTACTGACCTCGACCTCATCTTTCGCGTTCGAGCATAAATAGGAAAAAATTCATTCCAAAACAAACTACGTTTCAGGATGATTTACAAACGATCTCGTCTTCAGAAAATCCCGACACCGAGTTGGTTAAAAAAAAATCGACGAGTGGTAAGAGAAAACGATCGAGAGACTTCCTGGAGTTTCCAGTGGCTCCCAAAATCGTCAGACATAAGGAGGACACAGTATTTTTCCCGAATACTCATTTCCAAAGTAATTAGATCGATCGATACTACATTTTTTCAACAAAAAACAGAAAAAAGATTTTTAGAAAATTCACCGATCGATTTGATCAGCTTCTGGCTAATGAAAAATTCTTTTTAACCAGATCCAAAGATATTTGACAATGGGGCATCGAAAGAAACGATGATCTTTACGAAATCACGAGATTCTCGACTAAATGAGGTCAAAAACATTAGCCCAAAGTCTGTTCCCTTGAAAAAAGCAAAACGAGTCTCTTTCGATATCGAAGCGACGAGAATAATAACGTACGAAATAAAATCCGGAAAGGGTATGAAGAAATGTCCCTCGAAAGATGCTCTGATGTTGATAAGGAAGCGACGACGTGCCATCGAGGTCGTGGGCAGAAAGTTGTGTCCACAAATTCAGAAATTTTTCATGCACATCTTCCTATGGGATCCCGAATGGTTGGAAGTACGAAAAAAAAAAATTGATTCTCGATCACGTGTACGAATGATATTTCCTCGTGAAAAAACGTCTTTTTTTTTCTTTTTAGGAACAGAATCAAGTGGACCGGACGCCGCTTCTGCTCAATGGAAAAAAACTCACTCACGTGCTCTCGAAATACGAAACGTACCGTGAGTACTGTGACGCCACAGAACCACTTTTGATACTGGAACTCTGGCACCGATTAATAAAAAAATTTCGAGGCAGTGGAAAAAATCGAACGTGAGTATGCGCGAGAATTTCAGAAAATAAAAATGATAAGATAGCCATTGAAAAACTTCGTCGTGTACATTGGAAAGCAGCGATAAAGGTTTTTTGGCCCTTTGAGTACACGCTGGGTCTCTGTGACCCCGGAAACTGAATTAAGTTCGATAAATATGGAGAAAAAAAAAAAAATTCATATTTACCGGAATAATACGATTTGAAAAACGCGTCGGGTCAAATCGACCCAATGTGCTCTTATAATAATTAACGTAAAATCATTAAGTAACAAAATGTTGCAGGAGTTATGTTAAATCTTCGGTCATCTCGGTCAATATGACCACGATACCTCCGACGAACATTCGAATAACAACATTGATGCTCGAGGTAGTTGTTTCCAAACGCGAAATAGATTCAAAGGCACATGCAACTTCCGGTGATCTCGTTATTCTGGACTGCGACTCGAAAATCAATGGAAATCCAAATATCTTCAAGATCTTTGCCTACGTTACGAGTTTCCGTGACTCAGACATTGACCCTTCGATGCATTTTAATAAAAATTTGTGTAAGTACTCAATCCACTCCCGGTTTTATGAAAAATTTCCATTCTTTCGGAAAAATTCCATTTTTATATAAAAATTTTCATTTTTCTGGAGCGTTTCCATTTATCTGTGAAAATTATCATTTCTTTTTGAAACATTCCGATTTTTTTTGGAAAAATTTAAGTTTTTTTTGAAAAATTACCATTTTTCTGGACAAGTCTCGTGATGATTGGATTTTTTTTTTAATATCGGGAATGATTTCTGATTATAGTGAATTACGTCGAGGACCCTTACGTTTTATTAACGTACACGATGACGACAAAGCCCCTCGATCCAACGTCCATACAACCGAATCAAATCATTGGATTACGAAAAATTTCCTTTTCAAGTTTCGACATCCGGATGCTCCAGGCACTTGAGTATTTATTTGATTCGCCGATACTGAAACAAATCCTTTGTCCGGATGTCGAGGATTTCCAGTTGGGAGTGACGAAAAATCTGGAAAATTGTGCAGTCTTCACAAAAGTACGAATTTCATTTTTAAAAAAGACTTTGGAGTTTTCATCGATTTATCAAAATATTTCACAAAAATATTAATTTTCTCTACAGGACAAATTAAATGCCAAGCAGTTCGAGGCTATAGTCAGGATAACGGAAACGGCCGTTGAAGAAATCCCGAAAATTTGCCTCGTCGAAGGCCCTCCGGGGAGTGGGAAATCCAGGATTGTCGTGAACCTCGCCATGGAAATTCTCTACGGCGCTGGCAGATACGCGCACGAACAACCGTTGAGAATACTCGTTTGCTCTTCATCGAATTCTGCTATCGATGAAATCGTATTACGGCTCCTGAAAATTCGACAAATTAGTAAGATTTTTTATGAAAATTTGCATAAATCTTTCCTTTCTTTCCTTTTAATGATTTTTACTTTTTGAAATTTAAATTTGAATTTTTAGTTCTTTTGAATTTTGAATCAAATTTTTTTAATTACATGTTCAAGTTCTAATTTTGATTGTAAGTTAAATTTAAATTTAAGTTCAATATCATTGCTTTTATAATTTTTTCAATCGATTTCTCATTCTATTTTATTTTTTGTGAGGGCAATTTTCATTTTTTTACGTTTTTTTCATAAAAATATTACAGTTTCAGAGACCGACCCGGAAAATCGATTCAAGTTAGTTCGCCTGGGTGAAAGCGAAACGATGAATCCGTCGGTCAGAAGAGTAAGCCTCCCGGAACTGGCTAAATTAGCGGTGAAAAAAACGACTGCGAAATATTTGTCGCAACTGGACGACGACTGCATCGAGGACGAGGTGAGAAAACAAAAGATTCTTGTTCTATTTTCAAGGATTTTGAATTTTCAAGCATTTTCCTCCCTCGTCAGAGACTTTGAGCGAATTTCCAGTTTTTTTTCGCATCGAAAATCGTTCATACGGAAGTTCCATCTTTTTGTACAGAAACGAAAACTTCAGGCTCGTATAAATGCTCTCGAGCTTGAACTTTTGAGCAGCCAAAACCCATATTCGTTGCATCCACAACGCGTTGCCCGAAAACTCAACGATGTCAAAGCCAAAAACGATCTCGTGATGACACGACAATCGGTTCGTATAAAAAATCGATTGACTTTTAACTCAATGATAATTAACTCCCTCAATAATAATTAATTATTCATTTATTCACGTATTATTAATTATTTTTCTTTCTATCATTATAATTATTAATAATCGTTTGATAATTAATTAATTAATGAATACATTAATTATGTAATGAATTAATTAATTAATTGATTCATTCATTGAATTATCAACTAATTCATTAATTAATCGAGAGTTTATCCATTTTTTTTTCGTAAAATTTTTAAAAAATTTCAAGTTTCATTTTGCCCTCGTTTTTTCTTGGATAATGACAATGAAAAAAAAATTACGGATGGTTGGACAATTTCAGGGAAGACGGATCGAATCTTTGAGGTTGGAAAATTTCCAGATCGCGACTGAAGAGACGCTGTTAGCCGGGGCTGACATAATCGCGTGCCCGCTCGAATCTTGTTACACGAGTCGAATGGAATCGGTATTTTCGTAAGGATGAAAAAAAAACCTCTCGATTTTCGGTGTAGTTGGGGTAAAGAGTGTGTAAAACAGTATGTAACTTAATTCGCTGTCACATAGTGAGGGAGACGAAGCAATATCTGTTTGCATCATTGACGAAGCGACTAGGTGCACCGAAACAGAAACTCTGGTCCCTTTGATGTTAGGAGTCAGGACGTTGGTACTCGTCGGAGACTCTAATGAAGTAACTTCCTCAGTAATGTCGAGAGTGAGCGATATTTTATGTCATTCATTTTCGAAATTTCACGCTCAAACCTCCATTCATTTTTTTAGCATTTCGAGTACTAGATTTTTATTGTCGTTGATTGAATTAATGAATCTTTAATTAGAATATCCATTTGTAAATATTTGCAATTTTCATTTTATTATTATTTGATTATTCTTTGAAATATAATAGTAAAAGTAATTGATATTTTCGAAGTTTAACTTATTTTCACGAATCAAATTCATTGCGATTTAATTTCAATTAAATTAAAATCTATGCTTTTTTTAATTTATTTTCATTCAATGAAATGTTTTTAAATTTTAATTAATTGACTGATATGAAATATAAAATTAAAGGCAATTTTTGAATTTCGAATAAATTTCATTAATTGAATTTATGAAGATTCAATTCTAATTAAATTAAAATTTATTCGATTTCGTTATTTTTATTTAATTAAATTTCTTTATTTTTCATCAATTGATTGAAATATAATTTATTTATTTATCTATTCATTTATGTAACACATTTTATAAAATAAAATTCATGGAGATTTTTGAATTTTGAATTATTTTCGTTCTTTGAATTTATTAAGATTCAATTTTAATTAAATGAAAATCAATTAAATGTCTTTATTTTCATTCAATTAAATATATCGAATTTCAATTAATTGATTGTTTTTTTTCTGGGACAGAAAGCAAGAAACTTGGGCTTGAGCCAATCGCTCTTCGCTCGAATACGGAAAAACTTTGTAGGCGATAACCAGAATCCAATAACGCAGTTGGACAGCCAACACCGAATGTCTTATTCCGTGGCCGTGTGGCCCAACAAGTACTTTTTCGGTGGGAGAATAAAAAACGCGGCAAATTTACTCAAACTGCCGTTTCCGCGTTACAAAATCATCGACGTTGATTCCGTCGAGAAAAACGACGCGATGTGGCTGAAGGACGAAAGTATTTTCATTGCCAATCTCGTGCAGGCTTTGACCGGCCGATCCAATTTTCGGGACGTGAATGAACCTGTGAGAATCGCCATTATTGTAATGAGCCACGGTCGAAATTGTCGCAGAATAATCAACGAAATCGACGATCGGTGAGTTTGCGTCGCACGACAACGCGTTCGTTTTATAAATCAGGCCAATATTTTGCCAACTTTTCATCATTTTTAGGTTCAGATTCGCGTCGAATGACGCGAAGGAAATAATTTCTTACGAAGTCAAGACACTCGACGAATTCCGAGGCCAGGAACGAGACGTCGTTATCGTTACTTGCTTTGGCTATGAGTGTCATGAAAATCCATCCAAACACCAGGAACTGTGTGTTGCATTGACAAGGGCCAAGCACAGCTTGATCATCTGTGGGAACTTCCGTAATTTTTCGGTAAAAGTAAAATTGAGTCCATTGCAATTATTTTACTTAATCGTGAAAATTTATAATCCATCCCATTCCAACATGCCATTCCGGTTTCATCGTTCCATTAAATTCAGACGTTCGAGGAATTTTCTGGGATCAAACTGAAGTTTGGATCATGAAAAAATATATTAATTAATATTAACATATAAATATATTAGTTATATTAATATATAAATATATTAGTTATATTAATATATAAATATATTAGTTATATTAATATATAAATATATTAGTTTCAATAAATATATTAATTATTATATCAATTAATTAATATTATATATTAATGGAAATTTTTTCAGAAAAATGAATTTCCGGAAAAGTGAATATTTTTGCAGAGAGATGGAAATTAAAAAATCAATTAATTAATATTAAGTATTTCGATACTTGATGCAAATTTTTCAATATTTTTCAGTAAATTCGATTTTTGAATGGCAAAGACGGTTGAGCCACTATTTTTGGCAAATCTGAATAAAAATTTCGGCCTCTGCTTTAGAAAATAATGAGTTTTCCTCGCCGGTGCGATTATCAAAACCATGAATTAGTCTGCAAGGTGGAAGTCGACTTTTATTCTGTTTATTGTTTCCAGAGGGATTCCATGTTCAATAGTTTATTGTCGGATGCGCGAGGCCGAGGAGTTTACGTAAAAACGACGTCGCCATCGTCTCCGGAAAAAATCAAGCGACACGTTCTCCCATGAATTCCCGAAGAAGAAAAAATAACCATATTTTTTGATACATTTTTTTATGACTCGAGATTCAAAAGACGTAGAAACGATTTAGTTTTGGAAAATCTGGCATTTTCAACGAAATCACTTTTCAGTTTGTCGAACACTTGATACCCTTTGGGGAAAACTCGACAAGACCATCTCGTCTCTTGTAATATTTTCGTTTTTCTTGATCGAAATTAACGCAATAGCAACTAATTAATTTTGTTTTTTTTTTTTAATTGTACGTTGAAACTTATTACGTACGAAAATTGTGATATGAAGATGGTAGACTGTTAAAAGTATTATGCTTTGAATATTTTTTTATTCAGCTCATTATTGTTTGTTGTTAATAATTGATAGTTTTGTTGATTATTTCATGGTCCAGTGTCGAAAATTTGAGTCAATCGCTGCTCGAGACACTTTGGCAGAATCTAGACGGTTATTTTTATTTTTCGCAATAATATCAAGAAATCAAAAATGAAATTATAATTTTTATTTTTATTAACTTTTACATTATTACACGACATTTTGAGAAATAAATGTACATCGTTCCATTATTTTGTTTTACGAATTTCTATCCCGCAGAATCCGAAAAGACTGGAAAAACAACTACCTCAAAGCAATACGAGCATTATAATATATTATTTAGGACTTCATAAATCAGCTGATCGACTGCGGATGCTGCCTTACCGACCGAGTCGCGGAATAACATTCCCGCGTGCGCCGGTGTTTTGCTGTGTGATGATTGGTCAGAATTTTCACTTCTCTTTGCGTATTCGATCAACGGTCATAACAAAACTTTGAAAACGACGACGCAGCAGTGGCACAATCGCAATCAGATTCTTTTGTTCTTTCGATCGATACTGAATAGTCTGGAGAAAACATTTGGAAATGGTGAACACAGTGGTAATCACTCCCGACGAGTATAAATCGAAGTGTGAGCAAATGACGATTTATTACGGACGCCACGAGACACCGTTTGGCGAATGTCTCGTGGGGATCACCGGCGCGGAAAAATCTGTTTGTTTTCTTTGGTTCGTCGATGACAATTTCGACGAGTGTTTCGAAATGCTGGGTACGGAATGGCCGAAAGCAAAACTCTCCGAAAAACAAAGTGACACGGCGAAAATTGTGGAAGAAATATTTTCGAACGGCGAGAGAAAAAAACTCTCGGTTTTGTTGAGAGGAACAGAATTCCAAGTCAAAGTGTGGAAAGCTCTGATGGAAATTCTTCCTGGCGAAATCTCCACGTACGCGGAAGTCGCTAAGCAAATTGGTCATCCCACGGGCATCCGGGCTGCTGGAACTGCCATGAAAAACAACAGAATCGGATTCCTCGTTCCTTGTCATCGTGTCACTTCCAAAACCGGCGTCAACAAGTATCGCTGGGGCTCTGAACGACGAGACAAGATCATGGAATTTGAGAAACAACAAAAAATGTAAATCAAACATTTTTCAAGCGTTTTCCACCCCCAAAAATCCTTTTTTCAATCTTTTGTCGGTCAGTCACGAAAAATTTCCTTTTCCCTTTGGTTTCCTGCACAAAAGTCCCTCAGCCTTGCTCCAGCTTAATATTTACGCGAAAAAAACTTTTCCATTCCATTCGAATTTTCTTAATAATTAATTCATAATAAATATTTGTATTTTTATAATAAAAACGCAAAAAATTACCAAAACTAATCAAAAACTCGTTTTTTGTACAATAGCAAACATTTTTTTCTCCTAAGAAGCTCGTTCTTTCAAGTCTTCCACCTGATTTTTGACGCAAGGTCAAGCCGTCAATGATACAGACAGCCGAAGGTTAAAGGTTGAAGAAAAACGCGCAATTTTTTTGTATAATTTGGTAAAAAAATCTTTCCCACAGGGAGAAGAATTTCTTTGCCGATATTTATTGACGATAGCATTGGGTATCCAACAATAAGATGGAAAAATAAATGCACCTGACAAGCCGCTCGACGAATTTTGTATTTTGCCAAAAAGTCGAGGAGGCTATATCACAATATGTTTATCTACAAACTATCGATTGTATACAAATAACAAGTTTACATTTATTTACACACGGACTAGCGAGAAGAACAGTGAGGAAAATTTGTAACGAGATTTAGCAGAAAGTTGGATCGCCTTGTAAAAAAAAGCAGAGAATTGTTGGCTCGTTGCAATTGTTCGCTCACTGTTCGCCCGCAGTCATTCTTAAGCTCTGTACATTCTTCTACGCTTGGATATTCTACAACGATATCCCACGACGACCCGTTTCATTAGAAAGTAAAGAAAAGCCAAAAGAACAGGACGTAAGAAAATGTTGCTGAAGTTAATTCTCTGTTAGTTACGACACTGGACGAACATTCAATAAAAATACGTGAAAACGAACGAAGGTAAAGAGTCTAAAGTTTGCGACGTTGAGACTCAACGAAATCGTATTTTTTCTATCCGTTATTT
This sequence comes from Campopleginae sp. 14b, assembly GCA_030522525.1. NCBI lineage: Eukaryota > Metazoa > Arthropoda > Insecta > Hymenoptera > Ichneumonidae > Campopleginae sp. 14b. Next base: position 24,129 of record JAPYYS010001124.1, read on the forward strand.
ATTGGGTTTTGGAAATTAGCCAAATTTTTCGTGTCGATTTAGTTTTTAGGGCGCAAACGGCGATCGTTTTATTGTTTAGAACAAATATATGTAAAATTTTGTGAAATTAACATTTTGAAGTTTCTGAATGCTGAGAAAAAGGTTTGCGGTTGTTTCGTGCCCCGGGGGGACATAAAATTGTCAATAATAATGACATTCAATTCTTATCTTACCAGGCAGTTGCGATATTCGTTAAAGTCGTGGTAGATTCGGCGTCAAAGATTAATATGAAAAATAGGTCGATCATTTGTTTGGCTCGTTTCAAGTCCGGCAGTTGGTCGTTGAAAAATATTAGTTCTATCTCGGTTCCTATTAATATTGCTACGTAAAATAAATATTAATGACTTGTGACTCGTATAAAAAGAGCTTTCCTACATATTTCATTTGTTTTCGGAAGCTCACGATATTCTCGAGTTTTCTTTCATAAATCGGTATTTAAAATAGGAATACGAATAATAATAATATTAAGGATTGTTTCTACAATTTCTACAATGCCACTTCGCGATCTCGTTCAACACGCTTCGCGAGTTAAATGTTGATCGATCGTTGGGTATACGAAAATATAAATATGTTTGTGTCCGACCATTATTTCGTTAAATATGCCGATTGCTGTTGTCATTTTTCCTTTCTTATTCATTCGAGCTTTCGTTAGACGAAACTACGGTGGACGATTGTGTTTACGAAGGCAGCGACGATAGCGAAGAATATAGAGATTTGGGTAGTCCACGTTGTTCTGCATAGCGACCACGAGGACGACGAAGACGAGTGACTCGGCGGAGTCTTTTTCGGTCCGGCTGCGTCAAAAATTTTTGGATTAATAAATTGAAAACGTCAAAAATAAATAAAAGATTACAGAATAAGTAAAAATCGAAAACCAAAAAAATACATAAAAAATTTTGGAATATATAAAAATCGAAAATTGTCAAAAATAAAAAAGTTCAAAAATACATAAAAAATTGTAGAATGAATAAGGACCGAAAAATTAACAAGAAAAATAAAATAAAAATTGAGAATTAAGAAATAAAGAACCAATCGAAAAAATAAAGAATTACAAATTCGAAATAAAACGAAAAAAATTACCTCCAGGTCTGGTTCGTGGCGTCGACGTAATCCTCATTATTGGATCGTGAGGTATTTGTGGCTTGATCGGAGTGGGTGCAGGGCTCGGTGAGTTACCATAACATTGGCCTACGCAAATAAATAAAAATATAGATAAATAAATAAAAATACATATTTCATAGAATCGTAGAATCTCGACTCGGAGCAAATCGATCGTAAGAAATGATGGAAATTTGTACCTTTTTTGTAAAGGCGCATGCCTTCTTTCTGGGGATCGATATTTCTCAGGCAATGATCACCAGCTTCTTTGATGTAAATTTCTTCGTCATTGACGATGAGACCAACGAAGCATTCGTTGGTGCCGGTATCGTTTCGCATGGTATACGTGTACATGACGCCGTTTTCTTCCCATTGACCAAGACACAAATAGGTTCGTTCTGTAAAAAGTAAAATTCATCAAATTTGGTGAATGGTGTTTAGATATTAATGAAAAATAATTCAGTAATGAAAATATTAAGAAAATTCTTTTTACCTTCGTAGAGCTCGCCAGACTCGCAATCGGTGACTTTGTAATACATGATTTCCCGAGTGTTGCAATTGCTGCTGAGCTCTGCACAGGTTCCTGGCAAATCGGTGATCCTTCCCATGTATTTTCCGGTGATTGGGCATGGCGACTCGACCAATCGCTCAAGACCTGAAACATGCGGAAACATCCAACGTAAAAAAATGCAAAAAATCGAATAAATCTTGAAACTGCTCGATGCACAGTTGAACATTAATTCAGTGACTTTTGGCGGGAAATCGTTAAGATTTTGAACGATTCTCGAGCGAGATACTCACGAGCTTGTGTCATCCAATCGGCCTTGTCCAAATTTTGATCATCGCACAAATCCGTTTGATAAACGGGACTGGAAACTGTACCTGAAGCAGCCAACAGAAAAATTCGCAATCAGAGTTGAGAAACGCCGAATAAATTTGTGAAGAAAATTTTCGCTTTAACGATTCTTACCGATTTTGAATTCCAGGACATTTTCGCTTCTCTGCCTCATCATCAGGCAAACGTAGGCTTCTTGTTCACTGTAATTAGTCCAAAAAAAAAACACGAAATTAAGGTCTTGCTGTCTGTTTCCATTAAAAAATCGTGGATCATGGGATCGATGCCCAGTTTTCTGGTTTTTTTTTTTTTTTTTTTTTTTTTCCATTCCATTGGATATTTCGGACTTAATTTTTTCGAAATTACAAAAAAAAAATAGAAGACGAGGTGGCGGGTAATGGATCAACGAATATTTACCAATGATCCTTCGAGTAGACGATGAAACGTCCAGTCTCGTCGTTGGAATCGACAGTGATGAAAGTGTAGCTGTGATATCCGTTGAGATCGTTGAAGGTCATGGTGCCATTGACGATGAGAGATTCTTCCCACTCGCCCTGTGCCCATTTCGGGTACCTGCAAAAATAATCAAAAACTCATCAGCCTTACATTCCGTTTCGTCAAACGAAAGGAACAAGAAAAATGGGGTCTGCCATGGTAAAAAAAAAAAAAAAAAACCCATAAAATTATTCAAAATTGTCACTTACGACGCGACGTGGGATTTCACGTAATTCGGAGTTCGCTTCTGATTGGTAGCTTTGCTAAGAATGAGAGTTTCGTAGCCGCTGGTTGAATTTTCGAGATTTTGTGTGCAGCTCGAATCGCTGCTGAACGATAAATATGTTTTGCCTTTTTTAATGTCCGTGTGATAGAGCTGTAATGAGAAAAACGCACACAATTACTATACGAGCTTCAGGGAAGTGAAAACTGAGGAAAAATCGAAAAATCACTGTGGAGTACACACTGGGTCAAATTGACCCGGTCTTGAAAATCATCATTCCAGAGTCATTTTCGACGATTGTTCCACCAGACCGTGGGTCAGTGTAGAAAAATTGAAATTAATGGCTGAAACTTACGCCACAACGATACTGGGGTCTGCGCTCTCCTCCAACTCGCGTGTCGAGGAGCGCGACGTATCTCGAACCGTCGGGTCCACCCGGCCAGCTTCCCAGGCAATTGAACGTAATGTCTTGGGAAAAAACAAAAACGAAACGATTCCATTGGATTATTTTCATTTTTCACGTCGAATGAGGAAGGAAAAAAAAGAGGAAATAAAAAATGGATGAATTTTATTGTACGAACGAGCAATACGAGGTCAATATTCCCCTCCTCCCCCCCCCTTAATGCCGAGATTCCCGATTTAATCGACGCGCTCTGCTGGTCCCTCGACACGATCAAACGAAGCCTTGCGCCTCGGAATGTTGCCGAGGAACACGGAGAGTGTAAAAGAAAAATACGTATAATAATAATAATAATAAAAAAAAAGGAACGAGAGAGAAACGAAGTGAACGAGGAATCGGATCGCGACAAAAATCGAACCGGCTCGGCGCGCGAAAGGGTGCGAGGAATTGAAATAAAATGAAACCGAGTAAAATATGAAAATAAATGGATGCTTTGAAAATAGTTGGACAAAAAGTGGCAAGACTAATAGTCCCGGTAGTATTATTCGATAATAATGCGAACCACAAAAACAAGAAAAACATAAGCTCGATAGACTGTGAGAAAAAAACATCGACATGTCCGTTTTTTAATCCTGGCGAGTTATTGATTGCGATGCCAAGAGAAACCGGGATGGGCATGCATATGCATAAGCGAAATACAGAGATCCAATTACGCGAGAACCCTCCGAGAACTTTCGTCTGATCGACAGCGAGACGGGAAAAAAAAACGAAATTGCCCACCCTGACTTGATTTTCTGACAACTCGCTAATCAAATTTATACAAAAAAATGATTTACGAGTCACAGAGCGAGGATGCAATATCGAGCAATGTTAATTGGAACAAATCCGTACAATTATTATTATTCATTCGACACGGGTGAGTCCGGAATTGTTCGGAAAGCTGCGCATGCTCGTGACGAGCGAATTAATGCCATTTCGATCCATGATTTTTAGTTGAATTTGCAACTTTTTTGCGGACACCATGAGGAGGATGGCGTTTAGGGGAAAAAAAGTCATGGAACAATCGAAAATTGTGCATTTTTTGAATTCGTTCATAAAAAATGAAAATAAATTTGAAAAATGAGAATGGACGAGTGGAAATCTGAGGAAACAATTTGAAGGGCACGAAACATCCGGTTGGGGTCCATTTTGGATTTTACGAAAGTAAGAATTTCGATTTTCATTTGTATTTTTTGAATTTATTAATAAAAAATAAAAATAAATTTTAAAAATAAGAATGGACGAGTGGAAATTTGAGAGAAAAATGAAAAGAACACAAAACATCCTGTTGGAGTCAAATTTGGAATAAAAAAAAATGAAAATCTCGATTTTTATTGTTATTTTGGAAATTTTGTTAAAAGTCCCATTTTGATTGACAATTTTTCCTCGAATTTGCAACTTTTTTGGGGACACCAATCGGGACCATGAGGTTTGGGGATAAAAAAATGAAAGTAAATGAAAATGAACGAGTGAAAATCTGAGGGAACAATGTACAAAGAAGACGAAACACGAAAACGAGCAAACACCATAGATGCTCACTCATATCCGGAGAGATCGTTGTTCTATCCTTGCCACCATCTTGATAATCACTCGCAAAATCCAGCCTACCATGACTCTCGAAGGAGCATCTCTTGAACTGAAGCCGAAGTATCGAGCCGTCCGGGCAATTGTCAAAGTCGGAAGAGAAGGTATTGCACTCGACGTTGTCCTCGGATCCATCGTTGATGTTGTATTTGAAGTGATAGCGTCCGGCAATCGGACAAAATTCGTTTCTGATTGGTACACCACCGATTTCCTTGGTGCCTGAAAAAAAAGGAAATAAAAAACATGAAACGATAAAGAATTAACGAAAAAATCGAACGTTTTGGTCAAATTTTTCCAAAGCTGCAGCGATAAATCGAGGCAAAACTTCGACCGAATGAATGAATGGAAAAAAAAAGTGGAGATAAAGGTGCGGGGTCGATAAATCGAAGAGGAAACGTGGATCCCGCGTGTATATTTATACAGTGCGTGCTTCTCAGCAGTGTCAGATTCTTTGGGGTTAAAAAAAATCCGACATTTTACAAAGCAGGAGAGAAAAGAAAAGATTCACAAGGAACATCGAAATTTAGTGAAATGCACGATTTTTCCTTCCTTTTTCTTTCGCCCATTCTTTGCGGTGCCTCGTTCTCCCGCCGGTGCGCAATGAATATGAAGAATTCCGAGCTTAGAATGAGCAAGAGCGAGAAAGATAAATGATTGCGCGAGAGAATGCGAGAATGTACGTGACCGAGTTGAATCGCGTATGTTTCTCTCGCGTCCTGTTTCTGATGAACAAAACGGCACAGGAACGTGTAGAGTAACATGCGAGGAAACGCGCTAATCTTACGATGAATATACCGGGTGTCCTCGTCGCAGTTCAAGTGCGCAATAAGTGCGCATATTGGGTCTATGTGACCCACGGAGTTTTGAAAATCGTTGGAGTCCGGTAAATATGCATTTTTGTTTTGTTTTTATCTGCAAAGACGTTTTGTAATACGAATGTCGAAAGATTCTTTGCCATTGAATACCAAGCAATTGGTGATTGATAATTTTTGGGGTCAAAATGACCCAGTGTGTACTCGAAGGGTTAAATAAATAAAAAAAAAATTTTGAAAATGACGTTGCGAATGGACAGATTGATCGACGTGAGGACAATCGATCTCTTGACCTTGAAATCGACGCCGAACCTGAGGATCAAAAGAATATGGGGCTTGATCGATTTTTTCGAATCCCTTTTATTGGATTTTTCCAAAATTTCATTTTCTTACCCATAGAAATTTCATGAGTTAGTGAAAAAACCAAATTACGGTTCTCAATTATCTGGAGTACAGGAAAACGATCTTAATCATGCTGGGAGATGAAAAAAAAGAGTCACGAGTTTTTGGATCGATGACAATTGAGTTAGGAAATTTGTAACAGCAGCAGCAGGTTGACAAAATTAAGTCTATTGACAAAGAGGTTAGGGTCACCCTGTAAGCAAAGATTTCCCTTTCTTTCTGACATTAATTCTTGGTGAGATTCCTGCGGGGATACCCACACACTTTTTGATCGTGCGTATATACGCAATTGTGAACGCAGGAAGAACTTTCCGCACGCAAAGAGCACAAGGGCGGGGCAGAAAAAAGCGAGAGGGCCATAGGGCATCAAGTAATGAAAATAGGCGCCGCAGCGAATCATTTTAACTTCACAAAACACATTTTTTTCCGAGACGGAGAAAAAAAAACTTTCCATAGAGTTAAATTTTGGAAGTATCGTGAAGCGAGGCCCTTACATTCACGATTTTCGAAATTAGTGAGAAAAAAAACGTTGAGTCGTGTCCCTTTTGAAGAAAAAAAAAGGGTAAAAATTAAAATTTTGCATTGAAAACGAAAAATCGGTGAGAAAAAAGCTTTTAAATGTTTGCCTCATTGGTGTTAATTAGAAAAAGATTAAAGCAGGCCTTTATGAAGTTATGAGGTATGGGATGTCGGAGAGGGAGGACAATGGTCTGGCCATTATGAGCCGAAGACGCGGACAATTATCCGCGATGAGTGGGAACGATGAAGGGCTGGTTGGTTGTCGCAGTGGTGGTAGTGGCAGGAAGTGCCTGAAACTACACACCGCGTTTTATTTCTCGTAAAAAGGGTCCCATTCGAAAATCCATCGGCAGGGGCTGTGGCTCTTTTTATTTATTTCCGTGGTCTTTTCTTCTCGCCGCGCGTTTATAAATGGAATATTCTCCGTTTTTTTTTTGTGTGAGACATGACGAGCCAGCTATTTCTTTTTTCCGTTGATTCTCGTCTCGTCTTACGTGCATAAAGATCGAGAATAGTATCCACGGAGCATAGATATGCCGGGAGGAGGAGGAGGAGGGAGGACGAAACGCACATTTTTGTGGGATTCTTCGATGGATTCGTTCTCCGGTTCCCTATTTTTTTTTTTTCTGTGGCTCTCCCTCGCTCGTGACACCGCGCGAGACGGAAACTCGAGACACTGATGTTGGCTTTTTCTCAGCTCGTGCGAAACTGATATTTCACCAAGAACGAAAGAAAAAAAAAAAAAAATGGACGTGTTTCGCGTTTGGCTCGCGTTGCCCTTTCGGCGAGGGTGGCTCCTCTTACTCGCTCCGCGCGATAATTCGATTGCCCGTTGCTCAGATTATCGGGGACAAGGGTTTCGTCCATCGATGCCCTGAGCCCTCAAAAATTCCATTCATCGCCGATGAACGCGAATCGCAGTTTGCACAGAGAAAATGGGAAAAAAGGCTTCGAGCAAATATTTTCATTGGCCATTAGCCATTGAGCAAGTTTTTCCTTGTTACTAATCCACGAGGTAATCCCTCTGTGCAGGTCCATCGGAAAATAAACTTCAAATATTTGTGACACAGAGTCTCATGTTCCCGTAAGTGCGTTTGCTAAGAAAAGAAGCAGGAGAGAGAGAGAGCGAGGGAGGAAAGCTGTGAATGGGATCGTGCGAGATCCGGATGGAGAGGAATGCGGAATGTGCGAGGGGGTCTTGGGTTATGGTTGAAGAGAATTGTGACCCCCGACGACGTCTTGGACACCGGACGTCGAGGAAAAAGCCTCCGAGAGGGAGGGAGAGAGAGAGAGAGAGAGAGAGAGAGAGAGAAAAAAGGGCCGAGATTTCGTTTGGTCATGGACAAGGTCGTTACTCGACAGGTAACAGGGTGGAGCGAGAAAGAAGGAGAAAGGCTCGGCAATAGTATCCAGAGTACAGGAGCCCGGACAGCTTTCATTCATATTTTTCTTCTTCTCATCTCTCCGCTGCACCGAAGCAATTTAAAGAGAAGCAGGAGAGAGAGAGAGAGAGAGAGAGAGAGCGAGAAGGAGGCGGAAAAAAAGATGAAAAACGTTGAAGAGTCCGAGAGGAGAGCGAGGCTACCTGTTCGGATCGGTTCTTTCAGGTTTTCCTCGCTCCATTGATCCGGTTGTAGGAAGAAAATGTTGAAAGCGCGTTACCAATCCTGGCCCGATTCCTACCGAGTTTCTTCTCCGCTTATTGCTCTGCAGAGAGCGTGGAGAATAAAGTCTCCAAACTCCACACGATACCGCGAGCAAGAGTTTCGTGAATACAACGTGTTTTATTGTGCGCGAGCATAGACGGAAAATACACACGAATCTGTGTAAGTCCTCGCGTAGGAATAATCGAAAGAGAAAAAAAAAAGAAAAACGTTCACTTAACGCGCGCCCAACAACAGGTTCGTCCACGTTCGAACGAGTCATTGCGGCTGCTGCTTCTTCTTTCGCTCGCGTTCGCTCCTGCAAAGAGATCGAGTCAGAACTCCACGACGTCATTGTATACAGTCGGGAAACTCGAGAAGCCTAAATATTTTTCTTAACGCTCATTCCCGTTGCAATCGCCTCCACTCATTCTCCACGTCGTTGAGTCATCAATAAAAACAAAATATTAACAAAAAGAATATCGTGAGTGCTCACTCATACTTGGCCAAGCAAGACGTGAGTGATTGACTATATATTTGTCCAGATAACGAGCTCTGCCGTTAAAGATCTCGCGTCGTCCTGCATATCTCGGCGATTCTCATCCGGAGCAGCCGACACGGTTGCTCCGGAGTGAGAAGAGGAATCCACGTATTGATCCTCTCGAAAATGGGATTATTCCGTACCCGAGCTTAAATATACATTGATCATTTTATCGTCAATTACTTGAGGCCTCGGAGTCACGAGGTTTATGATTTTTTAAATATTAATAAAAACTGAATTAGAGGCAAAATCGTGGAGCCGAGTCCTTCGTGTCCTTGGCGAGTCCAGTAAACGCCCGGGAAAGCTTGTAAGTTGGATGGAACGATTGGTTCGAATTTTTTGGCAAAAAAAAAAAACAATCGGAAGGAAAAAAGAAGATTTTCTGAAATTTTCAAGGTCTCGCCGGTGGAAAAAACTATGTGGAACGTCGTATTGTTGAGATGCAACGAAAGCTGATCATTTTTTGAAGCAGAATGTCAAATTTTTCTACAGTTTTTGTGAAAAATAGAGGCACAGCCTTCCATGCCATTCGAAAACCGAATTTATTTTTAAAAAATTGGAAAAGTGCAGTAATTATGAAAATAATTGATAAAATATTAATTTTCGAACGATGCAAACTTCGGTATCCGACCGAGGTGTTTGGGGAGGCGTTAATGAGGCAGGCAACGAGAATAAATGAAAAACGCCTGGGTCCGGGCTCATCCGGAGATCCAAACACGAAGCTATGCACGACACACGGATAACTTTTTAGTAACATTTGCTTTTTCACAACACACGATACATAAACATGCTCACGTTAATCCTCGGAGCCTATAATTTGGAGGGAAGGTTGGGGGAGAGGATCGAAGAAAAGAATGATCGTCCCCGGATTGGTCGCGCCGCGCACAGGACCGATTATCATAAAGAAAGGAGTGTCGAAGAATCGAGTGGTAAATTTTCCCATAGTCGATAAATTCGTGGGATATTGTTGTGTGTGTGTGTGTGTGTGTGTGTGTGTGTGTGTCGCGAGCGAGTTAAAAAAAGGGCCCAAAGGACCCCTGGCGAGTGAAACGCTCAGCGGACCACTCCCACGCCTGCGGAGAATGTCGTACCGGCGAGAGTAAAACGCGCCCGGAGGCATGATTGTGTGCTTTTAGAGGCGAAGGGCAAAGGGAAGAGAGGCCGAGAGGAGTGAGCAGGAAAAGAAGAAGAAAAAGGAAGTATATGCGCTGAAAAGAACGACGAGAGGAGGAAGCGCGCGAAGCACACGTTGTTCGGGGCTGTTGGTGAATGAGGGAGAGAAAACGGTAGATCGACCTACGTCCGTCCGAGCGGGGAACCCTCGGTACACTCTTCGTAGTAGAAAGAGCCACCGGAACACGTTGGTGGTCCGTTCCAGGCTCACGCTCTCCTCGGAGAAGCTTCCACGCTCTCTCTGCGATCTCCGAATAAAAGAAACAACGGAGAGGGACACGCGAAGATGCGGAGAATTCGGGAGAAGGAGAGAGAAACCGAAAAATCAGAGAAAATCAAAGAGAATATTTGAATGAATCGAAAAATTGAAGATTTAATAATAAAAAAAATAAAAAAATTTAATTGAGCTAATGAGAAAATAAAATCATCGATCACGATCTTTCCATTTTTTTCAACGTCAGCCCTCACGAGCTCATCCTTAATAATGCAAATGGTAATTGCGAGCTCGAATGAATGATCCTTTGAATAGCCGATTGTCTCGTGACCTCGTCATTAAGCCTGAGATTATTCGAGAGCAGCTTTTTCGCGTCACTTCATTAGTACTTGATGGCAAATGTCGGTAAAAATAGTTCGTGAGAGTCTGGAAATGGAAGTCAAAGAGAGAAAACGAGAGAGCAACTCCAAGGAGCTGTACGATTATGCAAATGCGCGATCGAGTACACTCGGCTATTTTAATTGATGCGTTGAACGCGCAGTGAGAAATACGATTGTCGGGAACCCACGCGATCTATACACGCTGCGGCGCATAAGCGCGTGCGTGACGCGCGCGCCTTTCTTTAAGGGGCAAAAAAGGAAGGCTCGACGCATCCGCAAGAGGCGCTTCGCTTATCGTCCTCGCACGAAGAAAATCAACGAAACATTTTCCCAATTGCAAAAATCACGTATTTCCGATTTTTTTCCTCAAAATTTTCAATTTTATTGATTTTTTGAAATTTTTTTTTGCAGAAAGAAAAATCCTTTACTTACGATAAAGAATCGATGTGGAATTGAGCGTATTGCACGAATTCAATGCCGCTGGCTCGTAAGTGTAACACCTGTTGAGATTTTCTGAGAAGACCTCGATTATGTTGCGTGATCTTCGTTTCAGCCGGAAGCACCTTATGCATTCACCGTCGGCGTATCTGAAACGAAATTACATTGAGATATAATAATACACTTGTACCTCTTGCCCGGCCTATTTGCCTTATATGCATATACATATATTTTATACCTATATATATTTGTATATGATATATACTCATGAAGCGATCGTCTCGTACACATATAGGCTCGCACCTGAATAACCTATCATGCTTAATCTTTGAGCTGTTTGATTTACGAGCGAGCATATGTGCCGGAGCATCTAAACATAGTCATCAGCAATTTTAATATTTTTTTCTCGATGCTTTATTCTGCTCGATGGCACGGACACAATATGACCATATGGGCTGTCGACCAACTTCGTATAGGGTCTCTATTCAAAGATTATCATACAGGAATTCGCATCGTGGGAATACATGAAAAAATATTTTTTTTATTCATTATTTTGATAATTAAGGCACTTTGTCCAATTTTTTTTTGAGTCAATTAAGTTCTCGAATGGTGTGCCACTATTTTTGACAAATTTTGCATAAAAATGTTGCGATGTGCTGCAAAAAATCGTCAGTTTTTGTTGCATTTCGTTGAATTAACGAAAAGTTAATGAAAAAAAGTTGTTTGCAAAGAAAACGCGGAAACTTGAGGAAATAAAAATGTTCGAGAAACTTTTCACTCGGATTCGTCGAAAAGAATGAAGTAGATCGATACAAAGTTATGAAATTTGTATTCGCTCATTGTGAACGCTTTTATCAAGGCACTTTGCTCCAGACACTGATTTATTTTCTCATTTTCGTGAATTGTTTACACACGCAGGACTCAATGCCTGGATGTATCGTGGTAAATCTTGTTCAAGATTAATGGAAGTTATGGCTCCGCATTGCCACGGGAATAGAATAAAATAAAACAAGGAAGAAGAAAGAAGGGGCGAAGAGTACAAAGATTTTTCTCGACTGAGGCTGGGCAAGTTCGGTCGAAATCTTTTGTATTGCAGCGCAGCCCTGCCGATCTTTCTTCGCTTGTTCTCTGTGCGATACTCGGACTCGGAGTGAACTCGCAAGTATTTTCGACTTTTTTCATATCTCTCTCGAAGCTCGGCTTGGCAGGGAGTTTCTTCCTACTCTCAGGATCTACAGGATCTTTCACAAAAAGAAATAAACTGCTGCCTGGGCCCTGGGATCGGCGAGGGATGGGCGAGGAGACCGAATCGTCGACGAAAAATCGTCGTTTGTTTATGACTCTGCAGAATGTTTCCTATCAATTCCCTATTAAGGGCTCGCGTCCAGGTGAACCGTCGACGGTCTCCCGTCGATACCACAGCATCCGGAACGTCCTTCGCGTTAACTCGCGATTAATTGCTGAGCAGGATCGTTAATTAGTAATTATCGTCTCGTTACAGGAGAAATTTTTCGCAAGAAATTCTTGTTTCGTGTCGGACGGAGTGAGCGACGGTTCGTTAACGATTTAACATGAATGAGGGTGTATGGGATCGCGTATAGATATATATGGGAGTGTATGGGCACACGCGTAGGGGCGTGCGTGGATGCCAATTTATGCATTCTTGTTCGGACGACACCCACACTCTCTATGTTCCATATAGATGATTCTTCTTCCTCCCTATCTCTCATCCTCCCATTGCTTTCATTATATTTATTGGTGTGTGTGTGTGTGTGTGTGTGCGCGCGCGTGTGGAGATGCAAACAGACGGATGGAGAAAGATGGTGGCGATTCTGTTTGGTTGTGTGTCTGTGTTTCGATTCCCAAGCTCGAGACCCGTCCGAGATGAATGTAGAAATAAAAAGGAATAAAATGAAAGGTGAAGAAAACGAGTTGCTGGATCGTGTACTAGCCGCGGACTGTACCGGCTCGTGTGTGGCGTGCGAGCTCTCTATGCAACGGGCAATTCCGAGTTAGCAAGGAAGAAGCATCAGGATGAAGAGAAGGAAATAACAGGGAGGAAGAGAATTCGTGGGACTAATCCCTGGTCCGTGCGGGTGCGTCCGCGAAAGAGTCACCCAGAGAATGCAAAGGTGTGCCCTCTCATCTGTGCTGGACGTCGTTCCCTCTTCCTCCATCTTTTCTTCTCGTTATGGTCCGCGCAGTCGAAAATCCACGCCAAATGTTCTACACACTTGTCCCCGTCTCGAGCACCACAAAGCCTTTAATCTCCCGAGACAACTCGCTTGTAATTTTTTTTCGCCTCTTCATGCCGGACATTTATCTCGCGGGCGATGAAATGAATGAGAATAATGGCGATCGAGGGTGCCGCTGCGCCGGGAATGGGGGAAAATATGACGTCGCGAGAAATGGATTACGCGGAGACTTAATTAATGATTCTATTCTCGATTGTGTCAGCCCGGGCAAACGGAAAATAATTTCGGAGGAAAAGCGAGAACGAGCCTCGACGAGGTAGAAAATTCGCGTTTCATTCACGAAACGCGACTAGAAATTGAAGAAAAAAAAAAGATCGATCCGGGAAAAACAACTTTTGCCTCAATTTTCGAAACGTATTAAAAAAACGTTACAAGCCTAAATGGCTTTCGGATTAACGTCGCATCGCGAGATACCGAAATTTAAGTCCAAACTTTACGAGCAGAAAAAAAAACAAATTTGTACAACATCCTTAACGAGTATCGGAAAGAGGAAAAAATGTCCCATGGCAATTTCTACAATGTATACGTTACCCGCGCAAGGAGATTCGATTATTTATGCAGGAAATACTTGTAGGCTCGCACGGAACGAGACACAAGCCAGGAATTCGTTGGTCCATGTTGAAAAGTTTAAAGAGGCGAGTCTCGGGGCCACCCTCCAAAGAAAAAGAGAGAGAGAGAGGCCTGCCGCATGCTCCTTCGTTTAATTCCTCGTAAAAGCTTCCATCTCGGTGTCTGCGATATAGTAGGGACGAGGAGACTCGCGTGGTTACATCGGGCGAAAGTGTCTCTTCCAGGAGAAGAGTCGCGAGACACGCGAATCACCGGGACCAGGACGGTCTGGCCGTTATAGCCACTTTTTTTACGGATAACTTCCGGTGGTCCGTCTCGCGTGAGCGTCAATGCATGTTTATTTCTAGAAGTACGCGAATTATTTTTCGCGTCGCGATTTTCCGCATTTCTATGAATTT
>JAPYYS010001124.1:38195-65283 GCA_030522525.1 Campopleginae sp. 14b
AAAAACTGCAAAAAAATTGATCCAGGAAATCGGTGTCAAGCGCTTGCGGCGTGAAGCAGCAAAAACTGTCGAGATCTCGAGGAGAATGCATTCTCGTCATGTGCATGTGCAGATTCATTTAAAGTTTTTTCTTATTGGTCACACGCAATGTACCGAGAGTGCGTTTGTCGCTCGCGGAGTCGCGGGAGAGAGATCTATTCCCGTCGTAGACGCGTCTCAGACGCCGGACGTCGTCGTCGTCTTTCGCCTGGCAAGCGAGGCGAGAGAAAACAGACGCGTGTTCTATCGAGAGATCGTAACGAGATTTAAAATACATACGAGACAGCGGAGTGTGAGGCATGAGAAAAATATCAATAAATGCGAAAGCTCGACGTCGCGACGAGATCGACTTTGTTTGAGACTGTGGGCGAACACATTAATCACGGGCGTTGATCGATAAATAAAATTGCACGACAACGATCGAGCTATAATAAATTTAATTCACCAATCATAGCGTTTGTAATAATCGACAAATCATTCAAATGTTACGCAGACACGTGACGATAAAAATAATATTTACTACCATTCTGGGTCTGTCAGACCCGGTAAACTGCCACTCTAGGTCTGTCGGACCCGCTAAACCACCCTGGGTCTCTCAGACCCAGAAATAATCATTTCGTTAATATTTGACGATAAAAATGTTGGATCGCGTGAGAAAAAAGTGATAAATGTTTCTTAACTTAAATTGTTTGAGTTTTTTAATGGATCGGAGAAACTTACTTGTCGACGAGGAGAACATCGTCACCGACACGCTTGTGACAGTAGCCCCATACGGGTATGGAGTCGTAGGTGATGTTGACGAAGGAATATTGTATCGGTTGGCCGGTATTGGAAGAGCCTCTGGCGCCTCTTCCGCTCACCTGCATAAGAAACTCGCCCTGGAATTCGGCAGGAAAGTAACATCGGTCCATGAACTGTGGGTCGTAGGCAGGAAGTGAATCTGCCGAATCTGCCGAAACGTCTGTAAAAGAAAAAAGAAAAAAAACACGAATAAGTTGAAGGCCAGGGTTGGAAATGTGGAGACTAAAAAAAAAGTTGAATTTTCATCAAGGAATAAACATCGGAGTTTATTAATTAGAGGCCGAGAATGAAAAAATCGTAAAACGTTGCTCGATGGTCGTTAAGAAAATAGATTTTATCGGCGTATGTATGAAAGGCAATTAATGCGATAATCAAAAGGAATAATCAGCCTTGGTTCGCTTCATTAAATCATGCATTGAGCTGCGGTGGCTTAATGAGGTTTCTCACAGACCTCGATATACACATCGAGAAATCTCGAGGTTTTAAGTAGCTGCAAATAATAAATGTTGAAGCAAAGCTCGAAGCTTTGATGGCTCGGGCGTTAATGCACACGAAGCGCCACATGGGCTTGCGTGCCAATTGCCGCGAGTTAATTGATTTATTAATTAAGCAGTCGGGTGTAGCGCGCGAAAGAGTTAATCTTAGTGGGGGGGGGGGGGGGGGAATTTGTATTCGAGAGACCGGGCGCGTTTCCTCGTAAGCAAGGTCGTGCGAACTGGCCCGGGACTCGGTATTATATCCACACATTGCACTTTGAGCTTCCCGTTCTACGACCACGTAATCATTAATTTGTGTCTGTGTTTACATTTGGTTCTTTACTCTCGCGCGCCTCATACTCACGAGTTTGGGAATTAAACGCCAAGACTCGAGCAACCGGGCCCTCCAACAGTCGGCCCATTAAGCGCCACGAGTTCCGGAACATCCTCGACCTTTCCCCTCCTCCCACTGCTTTTTTCATCGCACCATCTCTCTCTTTTGCTTCCTTTTCCTTTCCGCGGTTCTACGTCACCGCCACCGGATGTTTGCATCGATAAACTGTAGCATTTTCGTTTTTTTTCCCCTCGTGGTATAACATTTTTCTGACTTTCTTTTCCGGCGACGGATGAAATTTAGAAAAAAAATCATTCATTCTTATGAGACGGAAAGGATTATTTTTAGCTTGAATTTTAACGTTTTTTCAACGTTTGACACTCTTTTCAATATTTTTTCGCATTTCCGGCTTCATTTTCGGATTTTTTGCATTTTCCGAAAATGTATGGCGCTTGGAAAAACGGCGATGAAACAAAAAATATGGACGAAAAGTGGATTATTATTTTTCGTTGACGTATACGAGACTTAACGCACACTAATGTCCACCACGGGACTCTCAAGTTCTCCAGTTTCCTGGGTATGTGTGTTGGCTTGCATTCAGTCAACGCACCGTGGAAGGTCATTAGCGTTGCTATTAAACGGTCTCGCCGGTCAG
The DNA here is from genome assembly GCA_030522525.1 of Campopleginae sp. 14b. Classification (NCBI taxonomy): domain Eukaryota; kingdom Metazoa; phylum Arthropoda; class Insecta; order Hymenoptera; family Ichneumonidae; species Campopleginae sp. 14b. The sequence goes on from JAPYYS010001124.1 coordinate 40,501, forward strand.
TTCCCCTCTCTCTCTCTCTTACTCGCTGGCTCCGTGATTTTCTGTTTCTCTGTGAATGTGTGCAGGCCGGACAGGTGGGTAACGCCACGCACAGCCCTTTTGCCTGGTCTGTGCTGTTAGGAGAGCAAATCCATTGGGACCACCGTGCGAGCAGGAGCGGGCTGCCGGATTCTGCTGATGATAATGATGATTCGATCCTTTTCGTACTCGTTTTCTTTTTTTTATTCCTCTACCCATTTCGTTTTTTTTTTTATTCATTTTACAAAGCCGAGTCCTCTCGCAATATTTCGTGGAATAAAAAACGGGAGTTATGTGTGTCAGGATAACGGAAACGGAAGGCATTGATCTTCCCAACGCCGACGGTCGATATACACGCGAAAAAATGTCTACATCGATCCCTGAGCACGTTTGAGCAAATTTCGTGTTGCCGAAAAGTGTAGAGTTTGCTGAATTTTCTCGCGGAAATATTTAGAAGGCAAAAATATTTAGAAAAAATAAAATGAGGAAATTTTGAGGGAGGATGTGCCGGAAAATCTGCAGGAGCGTTCATGAGATTTTTCGTGAATTATTATTTGTTTGTTAATGCCAATTCGGGAGGCTGGATGATCGGTGGTTTTTTGTTTTGTTTTTTTTTTTCATTGAAATGCGGCTGGGGAGGTAAATAAGTACGACGTGCACATTTGCAGGTATATAAAGTTACGAAAAATAGTTAAGGCCGGTGGTCTGGGGAGGCAGAAAGATTTGGAGTGATCGTTTGGGCGGAACGCGATAATGACACGGCGAAATAAATTTTTTTTCTCGACGCTCTGGTTTCTCGGAGCGTCTGAGATCGGGTCGCCCGGGATCGTCCTGATCGTCATCGTCGTTGGTTCTCCATCGTACCAAAGCTTTTTTTTTCCTCGCCTGAATGTATATATTTTTTTTCCGCCTCATTTTTCTAGACTTACTCTTTTTTATATTTCCTTGGGGTTTTTATCGCGCGATCACGTCGCTTAACACTCGGTTTGCTGCCGCCGGTCAAAACTTGCGGAACGATCCGTTTCGTTCGACGGCCTTTTTCTTCTATTTCTCGCTATTATTTTCATTCTGTTTTCTTCTCGAGTCTCATTGACCGCGCGCGGCAGCGTGAGAATCCCGATGGCGTCGACGTCGTGCCCTTCGGGAACGTGAGTCGATGTGTTGCCCCACGAAATATTATTTTCAAGAGGACCGCGCGGCCAATTGAGCCTTAATTGACTTTTTTCCCCGGCTTTGCTGTCATTTTTTTGTCCTGAGTGGGTGGATAGACAAGAATAATTGACTGGGAACATGAAACATTCGCTTATCAACCCAAATCCATTTGCCCCTCTCGCCTGCTCCGCATTGTTTCCGAAACGACATTTTTTTACGCTCCTTCGTGACAATTTTCGTAACATTTTTTCACAGACAGAACTTTCTAGTCACGAGTGAGTTTCTCTCCCTGATTCACGAGTTTTTAATGCCAAGATCGTCCAAGATATGTTGTGCCTGTTTTTACGAGCACATCCGAAGGAACGATTTACAAACCGGAAGTAGCTGATGCATTTACGTGGAAATGCATTCTCAACCTCGACAGGATTTTCCACTTTCTTGTATAATACACGACGCACAATGAATGGAAAATAAAAGTATGTGCGCGGCACGAGCAGAAAGGAATGCGGAGAGAAATGTCTTTACAAACTTGTACACGCTCGTGTATCAAGAGCAAACAAAGGTATGAAGAAAAAAATGCTCTGACCGATCGAATTAAAAATTGAGCGAGATATTGAATCGATTAATTTTATAACTGAATGAAAATATAATTATTCATTAAATAAATAAACAAAAATCAATTACTTTTTTCAATTATTATTATCATTATGTTGGATCTTTCCATTTTTTAAATAATTACAAACTTATACACGCGTGTGTATCGAGAGCAAGGGAAAGAATGAAGAAAAAAATGTTCTGACCCTAATAATCTAATAATATAATTATTGAATCAATTAATTTTATCGCGTTATCGATGTGATCTAATTAATCAGCTAAAAATGCAATTATTCATTAATTAAAAAAAATTTAGTCAATTTTTCTAATCATTTTTATCGTTATGATGGATTATTATAATTTTTCAATAATAAGAAAAAATGGAATATCCATCGCACGATTTTGTATTGGGATTTTTATCGTTTTTATCATTTTTCGAATTTTTCTTGCTCTCATTTTAATTGGAATTTTGGTTTTTATTATTTTGGAGTTTGTTAATCGATTATTCGATACAAATTCGGATTATAAGATGAAGAAAAAAAAATGTTTAGGCCGTCCAGCGGAAAATTCGTAGCCGGAAAAAATGTAATTTTTTTTGCCGGTGAAATAATGGGAGGAAAATAAATTTGAAGAAAGAAGAAGATACGAGGAGAGGGAGGAAAGGGAGGAAAGGGAGAAAAGGGATTGGCGAGAGCGAGGCAGGGGCAGAATTGAGTAAAACGATTAACGCGGAGAGTGAAGATTTGGTCCGGTTTGTTGGAGAGTGTGCGGCACGACGGTACGCATGTACATACTTATAGGATTGACTGGTAAAAAGCGCAACGAGAAAGGAGAAGATGAGGCTGTTGAAGAGGACTCGACGTCGAAAGCAATTTCATTGAGGATCTCGGGAGCTTGAGCCGCGCGCGGACCGAGAAGCAGAAAGAGAGAAAAATAAGCGGAGGGTTTTGTAGCGCGAGGCGGCGCAAATGTTGGTGCTGGGAAATATGCCGGTGGAGAGGGTTGTGCGGTGTACAACTCACCGCAACCAAGGGGAAATGAGGAGTTTGTGAGAGCATCACCGGAAGTTGAGTCAAGTTTTTCGTACAGCTCGAGAGAAGCGCACAAATCTCTCTCAATTCTTATTCTTATTTCTCTCCAATCCCCCGAGACTCACTGAATCACTCTCGACTCGCTCACCGATCATATATTCGCGTGTGCATTTATTATTATCCGCGTATACCTACACGAGCAACATGCGGTATTCCGTATATAATTATAATGCCGGAAAGAGCTGCTCGGTATTGAACGAGCCGCGTGTGTATATTGAGGAAAAAAATTTCTCGTCTTCGTAATAATTTATTCGCCCAATTTTTTCCGGTCTCTTCCGTTTTCCAGTAAATCTTGCCTCGAGAATATTAAACGCGATTTTGAAGAAAAAAAAGATTAACCACAAGAATTGGATGAAAAATTGTGTGAAAAAATGTTGACCAGTTTTTGGCACGACTCGGACACGACGATTTAGGAAATTCGATCGGGTTTTTAAAGCGCGTAAGAAATGAAGAGGATAAAGGGGCAACAGGGCATCAGGAGGAGGGAGGAGAGAGAATCTAGCACGGACGAAAAGTCGCGTGAGGCCGTGCGAAAGGTGTGGCATGTAAGTGTACGCGGCGCGCGGTATACGGAACCTTCTCTGCACACGGCCGTGGCTCTCCTGTGAGGTTTGGTTCTCAGGAACCTGAGAGGGTTCAGCCTCTACATAATGCACTTCAAGGAGCGGAGGCGCTCAACAAGACAGAGGGAGAGGGGAGAGAGGAGCTGGAAAGAAGGATAGACGAAGCACGCGTTCGAGACTTTTCTCTGTCTCTCGCAAAGTCCAGGTATTTTGTACATAAATCTTTCTCACTTTGTTGGATACCCAAGTGGAGTCTCCTCTATGCTACGCGCTCTCTCTCTCTCTCTCTCTCTCTCTCTCTCTCTCTCGCTTTATCTTTGTATATGAATGTGCACACGTATCTATATGTATCTATGCCCATTCTCTCTTGATCTTGGCTCTATCCGGCAGTGTACGTACGGATCTGAGAGGATATATATTACCTGTGACCACTCCTTAGAGGCAAGAGATTAAACGTTAGACTTTGTAGGAGAGATATTCATGCAGACGTCGAGGGGGATCCTGGGCGAGCGTGGAAAAGTTAATAACAAAGTAAAGAGAGTCAATTTGGAGAGTTGCGCCTTTCTCGCGGTTATGGAGTATGAAATTTTGGGTCATTTAACTTTTGACTCGTAGAATGTGTCGGGGAATGTTAATGGGATGGAGATTCGCTTGAGAATCGACGCTGCTTTTGCGAAATGTGAGAGGGCGACGTCGCGGCTTTTTATCTGCCCGCGGAACGAGGCAGATATCTCTCGTGACGTTTTCCGGGTCTCTAAAGTTTTATCCTAAGCTGTTGCGATCGTTATTATGGTTTTATGCTGCCGGCAAGGCGAGAGCAGGTTCGCCCGCCGAGCTCTCCAGGAGCACCAGGCTACGGGAAAGGGAAACGGGGGATCTCTATCGCGCTAGGCCTGCTGGGAAAGCCGAGATTGCTTTACCACCCTCTTCTCACTGCCTCGGATCCGATTGCAATGTGCATAAAAGCAACATGCACGCACACATGTGCGTTTAGTTTGTTGAAACTCTGGCGCGCGGTCCGGCAACACAGAACGAAACGCTTCCCGTTGCTTTCCAAGGCCACAATTCAATGCTCTTTCCCATTCTCTTCTTCCTATAGTGTGGCAGTCAGGATTATGGGCTTCGAAGAGCACACACGAGCCTCGGAGGCTCGAGGAAAGGTAATGGAGGGGAAAAACGAATCCGGAAAGAGACGCGGAAAGCCAGGCGACGAGGAAGATGGACAGCGTGAGGTTTCGCTTCGTAAGTTTTTCACGGAGATGAATGTCATTCTCGCTCGCTCCATGGAATCCTCGTGTTATATCGAGTGTCTCCGGAGCAAATACCTCCCGAGCACTTGTCCTTAACGAGTTTATGGCAAACGGACGTCACGTCGGACGTTAAAATGTCCGGGACTCTCCGCAGAATTTGGGCATTTTCATCGAGACATAAAAGTTCACCGGATTCTTCCATTCCCCGGCGTTCCCTCTGCCCGGAAATGATTTTTTCAACACCCGGTAGAATCCTCCGGGAAAAGTATATATAGTCAAGAATTACTGTAACATGAAGTACCTACATGTACGTTTTCTAGGCGGCCAGTCTTGACTATATAACAATAAGAGAGTCGGTCTCGTTCACGCTCGCGCGACCACCGAAAGAAGACGAGCGGTACGGTCACCGCGAGACAAGCAAAGAACTCAGGACTACGTTTCCGTGTTTCTCTATATATTATTTTCGCATTCATTTCCGACAACTTGTCTCTGTACCACTTTGTGTAATAATATGACGTTGCGTAGTAATGTAATAATAAATTACACGCAGGCAGGCAGAAGAAAATTATTCGATGTACTGATGTCCCGAACAATTTTAATGGGAAAAATGAAACTCTCAATCTTTCAATTCGTTGCAATGCAACGAAAAATTTATATTTTAGTCATTATTTTCAAAATTAATCCACTTTTTCGACAATTTTTTTAGTTCATTCGATTCTCGGATCTGCTATTCGGATCTGCTAAAGTCTGATCTACTATTTTTAACAATTTCTAAATTGAATTTTACGCTCTGCTTGGAAAATTTCATTTTTTTATTCATCATTTTGATGATTAAACGACTTTTTTCAATTTCTTTCGAGTAAATTCTGTTTTCAAATGGCAAGCAAGTCTGACGCACTATTTTTGTGAATACCGGATTAAATCTTACGCTCTACTTTGATAAATAATGAGTTTTCGTTGCATTTAGAGGATGCATCGTTTGAATGCAGCGAAACATTTTGTTTCCATTCTTTATTTTGTAAATTAATCCAGTTTTTCATATTTTTTTTTAAGTGAATTCGGTTCTTGAATGGCGAGGAAGTCTAACTCACTATTTTTGCTAAACAATGAATGAATTTAACGCTCTACTTTGAAAAGTAACGAGTTTTCGTTGCATTTCGACGATGCACCGTTGGAATGCAACGGAATTCTTCATTTTTCAGTTTTGCCGAATGTTAGCTCGTTCTTTTCGCTGCTAGAATACTCGTAGACTCAACGAATATTTTGTTCATAGCCTCGAGTTGATTTCGATGTTAAATTATCGGTTTGTCTGGCCATAAGTCACACGTGAGCAATGTACGTGCTTGCAGTCCAGTGAACGGACACGTGTCGCGAAACTTGCACGCGATAATGAGAGGCTCCCGGCTGCTCACATTTTGGTCTTGTTTTTTTGGAGCGAGAAAAGCGCGGAGCTGACATCACAGCTGGATACACTCGAGCTCGACGTATTTAGCGAACTCGCACAAATGCCGCGCGTTTTAGAAGGAAAACCGTGAAATATATCGATGTTTTTTAGTGAAAAAATAAAAGTTGGAGGAAAATTGAGCTCGAGACAGTTTTGGCTTTGATTTGGAAGGAAAAAGAAAACAGGAGAAGCCTGTTTCGTGCATAGTGCGCGGAGAGGTCAATGGAACATCGGGAGATAGCGATAAGAAAGCAGAAAAGTTGAAAAACGACGAATTTCCGGTTAGACAATGAGAATTCCATCGCGCGGGAATAGCAAATATTCTCACGCTGATAAGAATTATTTAAAGGTTGATGGACCAAGGCAGTGGACCAAAAGTGTTGGTGTGGTCGGAGAAGGTTTACGACGGTGAACAGCGGAGTGGGGAATATTTGTTAAGGAGATTGAACAGGTGCGAGTGAGGAGAGACACGTATTTATGATAGCGAAGGATCGAAATGATTTTTGTATTAATTTGTTGGGGTGTTGGAGGCGAAGAAAAGGTTTGGATGCGCGTAGTGGATCGGCGATGCCTGCGCCATTGGGCTATAGAATCTCCGAGAGAATTTCCAACACCGGAAGTCGGCCATTAAGGCTCGCGTCTTGTCTGAAGCCGCGATCGTATCCAGACGTTTAATTACTCGCTATTTTTTCTCCTTCGATTTTCATTTTTCCTTGGTCGTTGATTAATGCGAATCCAATGATTCGCGTTTCTCGTCTCTATACCCTTTACTTTTTTGTTGTTGTCTCGATGACACGCAAAAGTCGTTGGGGACTCGCGGAATTTTGAAGGATCAAACGGCGCCACGTCGGTCTCATAAAAACGTGGATAAATCCGACGAGTTTTTCGCTCGCCAGAAATTTCAGTGATAGCGACCGATTCGTACGTGAGAATCAGCGAGAAATAGCCGCCGGTTTTTCGCTCCTTTTTTTCGTCTATTACGTTTTATAGTCAAGCCTCGAAATCGCAAATCACTCCACAGGGGGGCTCCGCAGATTCTCGTAGCTTTTCAAGCGCCTATATCTATATATAAACGCATTGCGGAGCTAGGCACGCGTGAGCATCCTTCATCGCGATTTTATGCTGGAAAACAACGCGACTTCCCGCAGTGTTCAGCCGCGTTCCTTTCCCCTCTCTCCTAACTCTCTGCTGCTTCCCATTTGCCCGTATCGCTTTATGAGATCTCACGATTTTTCTAAGAAATCGCAAAAGAAACGTAAAACGCACGTGCACACGCGTGCTCGACTGGCTATGCGCTATTTTATTCGTAAAGAACGCGTACATTCAGCCTTTTTTTTTCAACCCAGAAAAATCCGCCAATTAGTCGCATTAATTTTCGATAATTAACCAATAAAAAGTGCGGCTGCACGTAAATTCACCGCGATCCAGAGTGGATTTTGACGCTTTGGGCTGCTCGATAAATCGATAATTTCATCCAAAAATCATTTTCACCGTTTCTGCCCCAATTTCCGATGGCACGTGACACTTTTATGAAAAAATTGCGGATCTTCGTGATTGAGCAGAAAAATTCGCGTCTCCAAGCACCGATGAATGAGGTTTGAATTATTTAACGGACGTCGCGACAAGCAATGAAATTCCCGAGTTGCCCCCGCTGCCAGCGATAACCAAACCCCGTTACCTTAATTATGAAATGAGCGCTAAAAAATGGACAATGGATTATTAGCTGTATCCGTTGTTTAGCTACGCGTATATGCAGTTAGAGTAACATTGTGAAACGTAAGCACCGTCACGCTTTCTCAAGAACACGTCGAGGATGAGCTCTACAAAGACTCGAGACTAAACTTCGTGAGCGCGTACTCATTAAAAGAAAGTCTTTACTCTAAAACGGTAACCTGGGGTCAAAAACTACCCCGGGCCACTTTAAATCCCGCGTCCTTTCTCCCTAAAATATTGTTCCCTAAAAAATCTAATCAGCCCCGCAAATGTCGGGGCAGGCATCAAATACATCTATCGTATTTAATTGTACTTTTTACCGTACTTTCGACCGGCTATAAAGAAAAATAGTATACACCACACGGGCAGAAGTTTGAGAGCCCTGAACATGATGGCCCGAGGCGAAGCCGAGGGCATCACGATGCCCATGCTCAAAATTTTCGATTCCGCGATTTTTAGCCCCTCGAAATTCAATCTATAAGGATCGAAAGGTCGTGATCGGAGGTCAAAAAAATGAAGTAAGTAAAAATTAGTTAATCGCGAGTGTTTAAGTCGCAGGATCAAAACTAATTAAGACACTGGACTGTGAAATGATAATTAAAATGAATTTATTCCTGTATGTGGCGGACATATAATTTCTCATTAGCGAAAATGGAGCTAATTGGAAGAAATGTCGTCCATGTGGTTTTATCTTATTTTCTATAGACTTTTTAATTCCATTCGTCGATACAAAATCGATGCCTGGGGTCAAGTATTGCGTCATAGTTACATTTCCCTGAAAGCATACGTTTGCGATCGTTATCTTTTATTTTCACGAGAGTGCTAAAAAATTCATCACTATGTGGTTTTTTGCTCACGGCATCTGTTTTTTCTTGTATGGAATATTATTCCTAGATTAAAAAATGGCTATAAAAGTCGAACTTATACAGCTAGTTGTCTTAATCTCTGGTTAGCTGAGAGGGAAGACACGTTGTTACGATGCCGAGGCTGACGATTGTTCTTGCGGCTGCCGTTCTCTTCACCGCGGTAATTATAAGCAATGTTTATATTGTTATTTTTTTTTAACCTCTGAATTTTGATATTTGAACTTACTGGAAATCCGGGCGCTGTTGTCGAGGAGAGCTTTTTAGTGTGTCAAGTTCTCGTGGTATTTTGTACGAAATTGACGAAAAAAAATTACGAAATGGGCGAAAATTGGGGAAAAATTCGTTTCGAGTGCTGCAAAAATTTTGAACGGTCTCGTTGGGCTCTGGTTGGGCGATGGACGAAGTTTCAACTTTGGCGGAGTCCGAAGAACTGAGGGAAAAAATATTATTTGGATAAAGATCGTCTGGGGGATTTTCTGGACCATTTGGGCTTTCGGGAGTGGACCATTTGCTAAATTCTTTTTACTGAGGTTTTTCTTAAGGAAGGCGCCAAAGATTAACGTCCGTGAGGATGAATTTCTTCTGAAATTTTCATCCTACTCGCGATTTCGTTTGATGATTCGCATTCGAAATATGGGGAGTGGCCATAGGAAAAGAATTCCAATGACGTGTAGATGTTTGATGATAAATGATTATTCAAGTGTGTCGGGGAATCGGTTTGAGATAAAACTGAATTTTAACGATTCAGGGAACTGCGACACGAACTAAGTAACATTGTATTTTTCTCGGTAATGTTTGAGAGGCGATGTCATAGCCAATGAATGTGATTGCACAAAACTGTGAGATTTTTTTTTTTTTTTTTCATTTTATTTACCACCAACAGCATTTTGCGAACTGTCATTCGGTCGCTGTGCCTGAACATGACGCAATGGCCAGCAGCCAGAGTTACCACGTTTCCGAGATGATGCCTGAACCAGAAACTTCTAAAGATGACGCAGTAACGAGCAGCCAGGGCGACGATGTTGTCAAGATCACGGATCAACCTCATACTTCCGAAGATGACGCAGTAGCGAGCGACCAAGTCGTCAACGTTGCTCTGAATTCGCCCGAAGCGTCAACTCCCGTAGCCGAGTATACAAGCAGCCAGAGCAATAAAGCGACGCCTCAAGAAAACGAATTTTCCTTCCAGATCAGTTTAGGGACCAGCACAGAATCGTCACCAACTCCAGTCTCCAAAGCAAACGCGCAGAGTCTAAAGATCGACGGGACAATAGAAAAAGTGCAAAATCGTTCGGCTCAAATATTTGCAAAAATTATGGACATGGGCTTACAGGGCGTCAGAGCCAAGTTAGACTTGCTGGAACCTTACAAAGAAAAACTTGGAACTTACGTCCAAACTGTGAGTATCGATCGTAGAAATGACGTTGAAGTTTGCTCGTTGGAATCCAACAAAATTTTATATTTTCTCTGGCAATGTTCATTGTCGAAATGGAAAATGCAATCATGATGACAAAACGATCGGTTTTCGGGACCAAGAAAGAATATGAGGTCGAAAAATTTCGACGATTTTGGAAATCAAACAAATCATCAATAAAAATGATTTTTTTTTAAATGATTTTCCTTCAAAGATCGCTGAGTCGTCGTTTTCATGATAAAAGCCCTAACTGCATTTTCGTGTATTCCGCAGCTCAAATCCTACGTTATCGGCATCATCGCAGCAAGGAGGATAGAGGGTTTCCACAAACACGACTGCCAGCAATCTTTCGATAACTATGCGATTTCGTTGATCTCCAATACTCTCAGTAAGATAGAGGAAGCCTTCGTGGACGCTTATCACGCAATGTCCATCAGTTTTGGAAATTTTTCAGTCGAAACGAAAACAACCATCAATCGGCTATTGGACCTCAAAAATATGACGTTGATGAGCGACGACGAGACCGAGCACGTAGGTGACCCGAAAAATCTTCATTAAAAAGCCCAGTTTGGGGCTGGAAAACATTTTTTTCTTTCGACGATATTTAAAAACTCTCAAATACTTCGAGATTTACTCTCCAGCCTTTCGGAGTCTGTGCGAATAAATAAAAAATGACTGTGAAGTTTGCAACTTTGGCATTCAACGAAAAATGATTTTCCCATCAATTATTTATTGAATTTTTGAAATTATGGCGACTCATCGTGTCGATTAAGTTTTCGGCTCGCAAGAGAGGATTGTCTCTTGTCCATACCGAATATTGAAAAATAATTACGAGCTCTGCTCGAATAAAAATGGAATTTCGTTGCATTCCAACGATGCAAACTTCGACACGATAAAAAAAAATAATTCTATTCAAAAAAAGATCGAAAAAATTGAAAAAATCGTATTCAGCTCGATCTTTCCGGCGAGATTGTCTCCGAATTGTCGACGTTGTGCTCAAGTTTTCTCCTTTTCTTCATTTCAGTTCGCTGAGCAAATATCAGCAATCTACGAGGCTTACGAGTCAAGCGCTGATACCTTTCGCGATGATTTCATGCTCAAGGCTGATGGACCGAGAATCATAGAGGAGATGCGTCCGGTCGTGGACTACAACATCAACTTGGGGCTCGCTGTTATCGAAAAAACCTATAAATGCGTGTTCGATATTATCTAGCTCTGGCTCAAGAGACACTTTAAGAATAAGCATCAGTTCGGCAAATTCGTAGTAAATTCTGGTCCGAAAATAGGCGAAAAATAAAATTTGGAGAAAAAAAAGAAGAGAATTTTCCGATATTTTCGATAAAATGTGAATGAAATTTTTTTACCGACTACTAAAATGCCTCGGAGCGGCGACTCGGTATCCGGAAACCACAGGGTCATCGTAACTTTATCGCGAAAGCACAAAATTTGTTAAAATCTCGATATCGAAAAAATAAAAATTCCAAATTCTACTCTATGTTTTGCTTAGGAGAGAAAATTATTATATTATTATTATTATTATTTTCACTCCCGAACCTCGTCGTGGGGATCGCTAGATAAGGTTTTGAGAGAAAAAATTTCATCGAATGTCGAATATTTAATAATTTTTGTGTACACGACTGGCCTCCAGGAGAATCGACAGGAAGGAGAAAAAAAATGGAAAAACTCGTTTTGGTTATTTCTATTTGATACAAAATGCACAGTCTGGAGATATGGGAGAGTTCTTTCTGGCGATGGGTCAAGATTTGTCTCTGACCTAACGATTACGAATCGTTGTATAAATTCGATTATTCGAGTTCGATCGTTGGGTGGTTGACGACGAGTCATGACCCCGTAGGAGAAGAAGAGGAGGAAGAAGAATTGGGTTCGATCTCGAGTTCGCTTCTCACTTTCGCTGGGTTTAGGTCCAGAGGAGATTGGGCGATCGAGCGCGCCATATGGTGTTCGAGGCCTGTGTGCAAAAGGCTCGATCTATCCAGGGATAATAATGTCTAAATAATACATAAAAATACATGGAGTCGGAGCGCGCAGGGTTGTTGTCTGGTGGCCTCATCCTCATCAATGAGAAGGGGCCGACCGTAACTTTGGGATGAGCAAAGAAGATTCGCTATACTCGAAGCGCTGACTCGTTCCAAAGGCTCGTTGGCCTTTTAATTTCGTCTCGGGTCCTCGAAAAATTGTCTCAAAACCCTCCCACGAGCCTGAAGCTCGAATGAACGAGAATTTTCGAGAAAATTTTTTCCGGACCGCATCGAAAAAAAAAACTTGATTTTACCGGAATTTTCGGAGCAAATAATCGGTTCACGGGTCGTTAATAAGTCGACGATAAAAATGGACCGATCGTCGAGACTTGGGACATAAGAAACCGAGAAAAAATGGAGCTCGAAAGTGAGTGGCGTGCATAAACGTGCAAAGATTTTGATGTCGATAATATTTGGAGAGTTTCCGGTATTTGAAGGAACATGAAAATGTTTCCCACAAATCAAGCGTTTGGTGAAATATCTTGGGCGGTTGTCTGCGGCGAGTTGTCGATGTAACAATATGTTGCACAGGATTGTGGTGAAAAAGTGTTTTTGTAAGTTCTCCGTCGACTCGTGTGAATTGGGTATGCCAAAGGAATTTGTTCATCTACCCACGGTAGACAGGATATACGAAAAAAGAGGAAGAAAGGGAGAGAGAGAGAGCGCTGATGAATTTGGGTGGTTGGTGCAAAAAAACAAAAATAGCTGAGAAATGAGGCTCGTGGGGCGAGACAACGCAGCAATTTCGACGACGAACCCAAGAGAGAGAGGGAGATATAAAAAAAAAGTATCAGAAAGAACGTGTTTCGGGGGCGGCGGGAATAAAGAGTTAAAAACGACGAATATGACGAAGAAAGAGCGTCCAGCGTATATAGTAGCCAGAGGAATTTATGGACGGAAGGAAGGCACCGGAAGTCGGTCACCCTATAAGTCTATAGTGAATGGGAGAAATACCAAACGCGTAATAAACGAGGCTACACGAAACGAGTTTCAACATAGAGAGGGAGAGAGAGAGAGGAGAAGAATGTACGAGAGAATGGTTGAGCTCATCATGGGCAGCCCTATGGTTAATCTCACTCGGCGGCTGTATCATGTGATTATTACGGTGTTCTACGAAAACCATGAGAACCCCATATAAAAGTGTTTGAATCGAAAAAAAGAAATGATTCCCAAGCTGTCGAAATATAGTCACGGGATCCGATGGATAGAACGGGACAAAAAACTTCAATAAATGGCATCAAAGGCTGACGGCGATATAAAATTTCCACTGACCACCAAAAAGTCACGTGTTGTCTCGATCATTTTTTTCATAAGCGTCAATTCGGAGCTGGTGAGTAGAAAGAAAAACAAATGAAGGAATGAGCGTGCTCCGAGCTGAAGGATTTTTTTTCCGAATAACGTGGCAGTGATCCAAACGAGCTAAACTTTAATGGTGAAGGATTCGAGGGAAAGGAAACGAAGGTATATACGAAGGCTCATCTCGGGACAAGCACTTAAGGGGGAAAAAACGGAATAATAATAATGCGAGAGGGAGGAAGAGATGAAATTGAAGATAAAGGAGAACGGGATGAGAGTGGGAGAGAGAGAGAGAGAGAGAGAGAGAGCGGAGGTTGATGCGTGCCACAATGGAACGTGTTGTGGGGAGAGAAGCAGACCGGATGATGCTGCGGTTCGTAGTAGGCTGTTTGCCGGGACCAAAAACCAAAGTACACTCAACATTTTATACATATATCGATAATTCATCATGTTTTCTGCATTGTGCGCGGTGTAGAGCCCAAATAAGTGATCCAATCGAGCGTACCTGAAGAAGCAAGATTTTGGATGGATGTAAGAGAGGAACCGATCATTTCCGGTCGAGCGAGTAACCAAAAACCGCGATAAACGATATCCCCGAGTTGTACGAATGGTCGGACGTATCGTAAGCGATAATTTGCCGCAAGGATCGCCGCAAAAATCGGGCCACGAGAAGAATCTTTAATAAATCCAAGCCTCCCCGAATCCCGATCGCTTTTTTCATTTTAAACCGGAAGTAGCAACCTCCCATTTCAAGAAACCGAAAAAAAAAAAAAAACATTAACAACGCGACGAAACGTTGCCAAAGTTTCTCTGGACCGAGCTGCGGCGAGATGAGCCGGAGAGACCGAACCAGGAGGAACGACGAGAGAGTAAAAAGAAAGAGAAAAAGGTACACATAAGGAAGAAGTTCTTGTGCGATTAGAGACCCAGTCATTTAGGAGGCCGGAATGTCGAATGCATTATGGATAGGGGGCAAGCAGCGCATCGTGCAGAGTCAATTAGGACGAGAGAGGGGGAGGGGGGGGGGCCCGTTGCACCTGTTACTCTTTCGTTCGTTTTTCTTTTTCTTCCTCCTCTTGGCCTGGAGCGTTTGACTCGTGTGCCAGAAGCTTTACCTCCAGCATCTTTAGAGCCCGCGGTAGTCAATATACATGTGGATTACACACACACACACACACACACACACACACACAAAGATACTCATACGCCAAGCCACAGATACAGGAATACGTTGTCGAGGGTAATTCTACGAGAAAAGATGAGAAGGATGAGAAGAGGAGGAGGAAAAAGAGAGAAGAATAAACGAGAGGAAGGAAGATGAAAAGAGATTTGGTGCACGTCTCAGCTTCCCCAGGCACATCGCCTTTCGGGCATTATTATTGCTGTTCTTCTTGTCTCTCCTCGTAGTTGTTATTATTGTTGTTGCTGTTGTTATTATTTGAGGAGAGAAAAGAGGAGCGGTGAGTCTCTACAGAGGCATCTTAACGCCGTCTTTATGATTCATAATTCTCCCCTATCTCGTTACGGAACGTTGTAAAGCGAAAAGTAAATTTGACCAGAACTCGGAGAAAAAAAAATGTATTTGCACGTCCATACATTGTAATACTTGAAGTTTATTTATACACGCTCGCACACACTGACACGAGAGACATACTGGATAGGGGATGCGTCTCTGTTTATCCTCAAATTCCTCGAAGCCATTTTTGTCTCGTAATTTTTAACCCGTTTTTTTATGTCGACTCCTCCGAGCAGCGTTACATCCTGGAAGAACGGGGAAAGGGAGGCTGGCAGGGAGAGCAGGGGAGAAATTGTATCTGGGATTTACGCGACGACCAACACTTTTTTTTTTTTATGCCGAATAATCTTCTTACTCAAGCTTCCGGTCGCAAATCCTAGTCCGGGTCGTTGTTCTCCACTTCCCGTTGGTCGGAATCAGAGGGTTATTGAAAAATTGAATTGCAGAAAAAAGAGAGATCGACGCGAGCCTCGAAACGTGACACCGGACGGACCCGTCCGGCCAAATTTGCCGACTCAATTTTTTTCAAATCTTTAGTCCAAGTCAGCGATTTGGGAAATAAGCGAAATTTTGAATTAAGCCGAGGGAGTGAATGGGTGTAATATTAGAAGCGCGTAAAGTTTCATTCATCCGTTCGATCGAGTCAGTCTTTCGTTTTATTTTCAAGTAAAATTTTCCCTCCGATCTTCGTGCGCAAAGTTGCGAACGTCGTTTTCCTTCCGACGACGTACTCATCGCCCCGAACAACCAATTAACATTTTTTTAGTCACTTCCCTTATGCCGAGGTTGAAAAAAAAAGGAAAATACTTGGTCGACATATTTGCATCTCCGGGAATAAGAATCATGCAGCATTTCTTTGCTAACTAATCTTCGCTTAGTTCTCGAGAACGAAATAAATTTCGTCGAGCATATCCACTCGGTGCAACGATCTCGTTCCAACTGTATGCACCTTCTTGGATTTCTTCCTTTCTTCTCCCTCTCTCCCTCCCTCTCTCTCTCTCTCTCTCTCTCTCTCTCTCTCTCTCTCTCGTTCGCTAACGAGGTGCACACGCGAGACTCAACTATTCTGGAACGCGGCAGTATACACGTTAAAAGTATAAGACCAGACGAAGATACATAACAGTCGGTGACGTCTATATACAGATATCCAAAGTGGAGAGCATTGCTGAGATTGAATTGTAATCTACGGATCGCCGGATATCCGGCTCGAGATCGAACTACCGCACCGAACATTGCTTCACCGCTGTTTCTTGCATTTCATTTTTTCCTACGTACCTCGTTTCATTCACCAAGAGCAAAATATACGTCGCGCGCGTTCGATTGCGTAAGGGGAGTCTCGAAATCTGGGGACTAGGAATTTGGTCCCATAATTTTTTGAAATTCACGAGCCATCGATTTTTATTGGGAATAAATAATCGACGCAAAACTGTTCGCGGGAGAAAAACCTTTCAGGGAAGTTAATTAATTTATTAACGAAGTAATTAACGAATTAATTAATTGGGTGGAAAAAAAACGTCGTTATGATGAAATTTGTATGTGAGATAAACGAGCACGTGCTGTGTTTGTGAAGCTGGTCCGGATCGGAGAGAGTGAAAAAAAAACGGAGAAAGCGCCACGTGCCGTTGGGAGGTTCGTTAAAAGATTTAAATACACTGGAAAACGTGGAGAATCTGTAATTTGGCTTATTCGAGGATTATCGAATATTCTTCGTACGCATTATCAGAGGCGAGAATGACGATCAGTGGCACGTGGCGTTTACAAAGGAGGAGGTGGGGCGAGAGAAGTGTGAATGGAGTATAAAATGGAAACGATATTTATCGCGCTCTGACAAATATACATTGACGAGGAAGCATGGCGAGAAGATCGCGAGAGGAAAGTATATGGTTGGTGTGAAAAAAAATGAGATTAAAGTCCGACACGAAAGAGCCGAACGCACATAATCATCTCGAGCTTTTGCACGCATATGGCGCTCGAGCTTGTCGCCCATATGGGAGACAAAATTAAGCCTAAAAGAAAGTACGAGCGTGGGCCAACCGTCTGGACAATTTTTTCGTCCCCATTTCATTTTTCCATTTTATTTCATTTTTTATTCATTTATTTTATTTTTCAAATATTATTTTTATTTTTTCTTTATTTTCTTTTTAGTTCGATTTTTTATTTTTTTAGCGGAAAAAAAATGTTAAAGAGCGTCCGAGATCTCGTGACGAGGCTGTAAACTTATTCCATTATCAGTGGAGCCTGTTGAACGCCCCTGATTGTTGTATGGACAGCTCGAAAGAAATAAGTACACGCGGGGCTGGACGTAAATTCTTCAGGGCTGCGTCCCACACCCAAAAACCCACAGTCATCTGGCGCTCTTTGTACATTCATTCATTTTTTTTTCTCCTCCTTCTCGCCGACTTGCAAATGTGAATTCAGTGGCCAAAATAAATGAGAGGCTCATAAAGAAAAAGTAAAAAAATGGGCATATAAATTGGTGGGTTTTGCGGTCGCTGTGTGCATCGTGCAATACGGGAATCAGTTTTGACAGATGTTTCCGATTTTTCATCGAATTTACTCTCGACTGAGCCAATTCCTGGGGACTATTTTTATTTCACGATCGCGTTAAGGAAGACTGACGAAATTTTCTTCTTGGGCTCGAGTCTCGTTGATCAACCGTCTCGATTTAATTTTCGTTTTTATTCTTTTATTCCAACTCCAGAAAAAAAAAATTGATACTGAAGAGAAATTTTTGTTGGAAAAGATGGATATTTTGTTGGATACGTTCGAGTAAACATTTTTTTTTGGAAAATCCCAAAAATTTTGTCATTCCAGAGCGAAATTTTGCTGACAGTCTCGTTAGAAATAAAAAATATTGTCAAAATAACGAAAATTTTGAAATTATCATAAAAAATTTATTTGACGTTTTTTTGACAATCTTTCATTTTCAGTGAACAAACTTCATAAAATCAATGATTAACGATTTTTATTAATTACTCAAATATTAATGAGCTCTTCCCCATGGACGTGACATTTGCGTCTGCCAACGAACCTGTGAATGAATTTTCTTGCATGACTAAAGATCAATAGCCTCTGTTATATCATAAATCTGATTCTTCTTCGAGGGAAAATGCACAAAGACGATAATTTTCCTGTCTCTCGATTCTTTTCCTCCTTTTATGTCTCCCCCGCTCTCTCTCTCTCTCTCGCTTTTTCTCTCGAACTCTCACTGTCTTTCAGGCAAGAGAGAGCGAGAGAGAGAAATCACAGTGTGTCGGTGCCTGAGGCATGAAGGATTAGCGAATGGCTGTTGGTTCTGTGGCTAGATTGCACTTATGCCCAGATGTACGAGGAGGAGTGAGTGTGGCAAAGTGCAACGTATATCCCACGAATAACACATTCTGCTTGAGGGGAGTGGCTGGTGGGAAAATGTACTACTGGCTCATATTGCCATCAGTTTGTGCAGGTATTTACATGTGGAAAGGCCCGATCCGGTTGCCTTTACATTTGCGTAGCAATCAACCAAGAGCCACAAACCAAATCCACGGAAAAAAAAAAAAAGAGAAAAAAAAAAACAGAAAACCCATCAACGGTAAACGGTCAAAAAGATCTCTCAGCCGAGATTCTCAATCCGAACGACCAGGAGTAGCCAACGCGTCGAATAAAAAAAAAAATCATAAAAAATAAAAATAAATAAATTCTTCGAAAAAATCGTCGACGAATAAAACTGGAGCGACTCGAACCGAGGCCCAATTTTTCTGCAACGACCTCCACGCACTAAAATCCTTAAAATTGCAAAAAATGGCATGACCGTCGTTGTTGACCGTCGCGATCAACAAATGAGCATAGAAAAGTGAAAAAAAAAAAAAAAAAATTTTAATTGTCGTGTTTTTTTTCCATGAGGAAGCTGATAAGAGTCTCACGATCTGAGTCAGTTGAATAAGGAACGCGGAATGGATGCATAGAACCTTTACTAAGCCACGCGTAACTGCATGGATCGGGCTGCATGTCCAGATAAATATACAACACTCAAAAAACACAAACCCAGAAAAACCAGAGTATTCCTCGTTTATCTACGAAGTGGTGCGCGAACGGTTTCTCTTTTGATATATAGCAAACGCGCGAGACGATGGGATTTTGCGTTCAATGTTCGCGATGAAGAATAAAAAAAGGAATCAACTCTGAGAGACTGCACTCTCTCCAGTGCGATGATAAAAAAAAGTCGAGAGGAAGCGACGAGAAACCCATGGAATAGCGAGTAAGCGAAGCTCTCGTTAGATATTCGTAGAGAAACTTTTTTTTACGAGACTCTGGCTGATCCGAGTATTATTACGTATGCCCGAGAATACGAGTCGACAAAGTAGAATGATATAGCGAATAAGGAGACACGTGAACCTTTTACAGGTGAAGCACCGACGACTGTTAAAATGTTCCTATGTAATTTATATTTCTATATATTTTCATTTTCTACTTTCGTAGCGAAGTAAGTGCAGGCCACTGGATACGTGCGTACGGGGCATTGTTCGAGCTAGGATTTCCATCGCATGCGTTTCGTAACTTTACAGCGAAACCAACAATTTTTTTCGATTGCGTTCGCAATGCCGGAGAGGAGTCATTTTTTTTAATTTATTGTCATTAAAATTGATGAGATCAGTTGAAAATGGGTAATTACACGTTCGAGTACACACTGGGTCAAATTGACCCGAGGCGTTTTTTTTTTGGTAAATTATCCATATTCCATGCAGCGTTGGATTTATTCATTCCGAGTAGACGAAAATAAATGCCGGAATACTCGTTTGTCGGGGTCAAAATAACCCAGTGTGCACTCCAAGGACTAAAGACTTTTTTTTAAGAAAAGAGTTCACTCTCGATGAGATTGCCTGAGCGGAAAGTTGTTTTACTTTTTCTTTCTATCGTTTATATGGAGAGGAATAGAGGCCGAAGGTAAAGCGATATGAGCTGGCCGATTGCTGTCTCGAATGCAGATGCGTACGTGGAACTAAGGTGTAGCGAAATAGAAAATTCAAATGGAGAAAGAAAAAAAACGAGCGGAGAGAAAAAATAGGACAGAGGATATTAATGCTGCATGCTTCGGCGAGAAGTGCATCGATCCGTAAGCCAGTGGGATCGTTAATGGCAATCACTTAGTATTTATATATATATATATATATATATATATACGTATAAGTGCATTTATCTCGGACGTAAAAAAGTAATAAGATAGTCACTTATACAGAAGTCGTCGTGCTAGGTCAGGCAACTGAATTGTCGAATGACTCGTCTCTATTGTTGCAGCAATTGCATAAAAATAGCCACGTCGTCTGGGATCTCTCGGACAAACCCTGACTGTGGGAATTAATAAACTTTTTCAAACATTTAATGGATAAAAAAATGGAAAAAAATCATTTGAGGCGAAAATGTGTCGAAATTTTTGGAATATTTCAATTAGAATTGTTCACGTAGTCTGAATCTTTAGATAAAACTCTCGGCCTCGGAATGAATTAACATTTTCAAAAATTCCATTGATAAAAAAATGCAAAAAATAATGAATGGAGAGAATGAGTTGGAATTAGCAAAGAATTCCAATTGGAATTGCCCACGTGGTCTGGATCTTCCGATCAAATCCTCCGCCTGGAAATTGATTAATTTTTCAAAATTCCATCGACCAAAAAAATGCAAAAAATCCTTAATGGAAAAAATGAGTTGAAATTAGCGCGGAATTACGTTTCCGATGATAATTTTCGCATTGGTCGAGATAATTGAGCGATTACGACAACAAACCCATTAAATTCCCATGGATTTTTTCGGCCGAGCCTGATGAATGTATTCCAATGAATAAAAGCGAGTTGAGCGTTGGAATGAATTTGCGTTCGGGGCTGTGAGCTTCGGCGAGAAACAGAGGAGATAGAGATAAACGAATTAAACGTGTGTATTTCGTTTCGTAAACGTATACGCGAAGAGATATATGTACGAAAAATGCATACACCGTTTTCCTCTTCATTCGCGGACTCCCGGGAGCAACATGATTTATCTCGAACTTGTGCGGCTCCTGCTGAAGTCGTTTCAACATTTTTCTTTTCTTCTTTATTGTTTTATTTTTATTTATTTATTTATTCATTATTTTTTATTCTATTTCCTCCTGCCGCCCCGCTGCCGGACACGAGTTTTCGTTCGAGCATACATACAAGCCGTTCAACTGGTACGACTAAACATATATTATGTATAGTCGCGCGATCGCGAGGTGCACGCGGTGCAGAGAGCCAATGCAACAGACACGCGAGATCTTAACTCCAGAGAAGTGCGACTCTCTTGCATCCGAGAGACTCCAAATAAAGTATATAGCCATGCACACTCAGACTCTTTACATATATATATATATATATATATATACTACTTGTATATATATTATGTGTTTCCAGATACGAAGTACGAGGAAGGAATGTGCATTCTGCATTCTCAGTCGCTCGCCATATGTGGCGAGAGCTACTGTATCATTTTATTCCAATGGCCTTTTGCCTCTCCTCATCCTCCTCATTCGTCGCCCTGCCATGCCAATAAAATGCGATCCATTTCATTTACTTTGATAAATATTCAACCGAGAGACACGAAGTTTGTCGAGTCGCTGGGAGATTCGATTTCGGGAACGAAAATTGAAGTAAATTTTTGAAAAATCGAATTTTCGTTATTTTTCTAGGAAACTGGATTTTAATTTTTTCTAGGGCTTTGTTTTAGAGTTTGAGGAGCTGAAAGGCTCGATCCACACCTGGCGATTATTTGGCTGGGCAAGATCTTTTGGTGACTCTTTGAATTTTTGTTTATCTCGCGTTACTTTGCGTTCTGGACGAGGGACAATGGGAACACAGGGCAAACATCGCAACACAAGTGGATGAGGTTTATGCATCAAGAGGGTGGAAAAGTGTGTTTGCGCCCGGTGTGTTGGCTGACTGCTCGATGCAACTGGTCCCAAGGGTGTCATTCCAGGCCAATATTGCCGGCTGCTGGGGCGATTATTCGTCGATATGGCGCTCAACCCTCAGAGTCTATGGCGTCGAGGGACGAGGCTCTTTTTTCTAGCTCGCCTTATCAATTCTTTTCATTATTCGCGAGAGCCTCGAAGAAACTTTTGTCAATCTCGTGGCCAAAAGATGGCGAAAAAGTCGATACACCATCGAATCCACCGAAACTTTTCATTCACACGCGGAAAAATGATGAAATAAAAAATTTGGCCGAGAAAAAAAAAAGAAATTCCATGGGAAAATAATTGAGAGGCTTTGATTGGCTGGAAAATTGTTAAATACTCGTGTATCCCGTGGATAAGGCGATCCTGGGGCTGCTCGTGATTCGGAAGGATGGATTAAAGATCCCGACGCGAAAGTGCATAGGAACACGCGTCCTCGGAGCGTTTGTGCTCTCGGTATGCAACACCTGGCGTTACAGATGCGGCCACCCGTTTCGCCGATTGCCAGTTCGTCTTTCCTTCGAGCGATCTTTCGCTCGCTGTCGTGCTATATGTATATATCATATGGGATAGAGATGAACAGCATCACGAGTAGGACCGATCGCGTGCTTTAAAAAGATTATTGACCACTTGCTCTCATATGATCCACGTATATGTATACAAATACATAATGCAAAGTCCAGGGCATATGAAGAGAGCAGGGTAACCGTCCATTTTCGAGTTGCTCGGATCTCGATCTTTCCTAATCACTGGTTACCCGGCTATCTCTCCTGGAGGCACCATTTTCTATGGAGATGGTTTTACCACTTTCTCGATATCTCAACGAAATGCCGCAACATTTCCAGAAATATTGACAAAGAAAAAACGCGTCAAATTCAAAAATTTGAATTTAAAAATTTTTCGCCCGAAATATTTTGGACCAAAATGTTGAAAATGTTGGTCGAAATTTGAAGGAATTTTGTTGCTTTGATTGGATTGGAAATATGACAAAATAAAAAACGCGTAAAATTCGAAATTTTTTATTTTTCAATTTTTTGGACCAAAATTTCGAAAATTTCGCTCGAAATTTGGAGAAATTTTGTTGCTTCGATTGGACGAGGATTCGGGTGGAATGTCCGATGTGGAAAAACGAGCCTAGAAAATTTGAGGATGTTAAAGAGTTGTTTCGATTTAGTTGCTTTTGGAGGCTGCGGAATTTCTCTGGTGGCTTCGGAGCCTTTGATATAATTGTGTGCTGAGTGGCAATTTGGTATTCCCCAGGAATAATAATTACAGGGGATGGTCGTAAGGCTGAGATGTACTGGGGAGCATCGCGTGGTTGCTGGGCTGCAGAATCGTACGTGTGTTCAATTTTTTTCTTGCAGGGTGATCGACCAAGAATTTCAAGAATTCCGAGAGGAACGGGGCTGCTTGATAATTGGATGAGGGAATTTTCGTTTCTTCCGAAAGGGTAACGAAATTTCATTCCATCCTGAAATTTATTGTTTTTTATTGTTTTTGGAGAATAAACATTTTTGGAATTTTTTTTTAAATGAAAATTTCGCGGTCATTTTATTTTTCTTCGTTGCACCAAGTCAACATCAAGATTTTTGAGAAAAGATTCGGTGGATTTTGAATTCCAACTATTTTCATGTCTCGTAAAGTTGCACGAACTTGAGAAACGCATTCAAATTCAAAACCGAGTACGAAAGTCGTTTTGAAAATTTCCCGGAATTTCTCTTTTTCTCTCTCGCGAAGACTGGTTCCCGGTCGCATACGAAAAGAATGGGGAAGAGGAAATTGACTGGTGGCATGTCTTGCAAGACAGAGGATCTACACAGTCGAAAAGAATTTAGTTAGAGGCATTTCGTATGCGTGGCAGGTCTCAAACTACCTGTACGTTTTAGAAAAGGACTTTTGTCTGCTCCTTATGCTGCTTCCTCTCTGCTCCCGACTAAAAGGCTCAACATAAATAGTTTTGGCGATTGGCTATCTGACTACTCGTAACTACAACCTCCATAAAGTATAACCGCAGAAAAGCACCGAAAATAAATAAACGACGAACGAAAAATTATTTTTCCTCAATTATTTTCACAACTAAGCCACTTTTTCCAATTTTTATTCCCAAATTCGATTTTCAAATAGTAAAAACGCGGTCCCTCTCTTTTCGAAAAATGCTGAATAAAAATTTTCCCCCCACTTCAAAAAACGATGAATTTTCGTTGCAATTCAGCAATGCAACGTTGTATATACCTTTCGAGTAGAAAATAGAGAGAAAAAAAAGACTAAACTGACACTTTGTAAATTTCAATTCTCGTTCGACACGAGAGAATGTTGCATTTTTTTTTTGTTATCGAGCAACTGTAACGAGCCAGTTCGACTCGTCACGCCTCGGTGGTCGAAGATGCCAGACTTTTACGAAAGATTTTGGTCTAGCCGAGTGTACGAATCTCGACTAAAGTATAAAAATGCCAAAAACAGAGTTTGTCGAGTGAAAGGTCATGGTGTAGAGTTTGTGTAGTCAAAATTGATTGGGAAGAGTTTTCGTTGCTCGATATTTACGAGAATTGTATTTCCGCTTGCATTTTGTTTTATTGTCTCGTAAAGTATATAATGAAAAGCGGGCCGAGAATGTTGGAATGAAATGGGAGGGGAGGGAGGGGCGGGGGTGAAAAAGACACGATCGCGTGCCGACGATGTAACGACTGGCAATAAGTATAATGTATGTACGAGAGAAGCAAGTGGATTCTTGAAAGGTGTGGGTGTTTGGGTGCATCATGCACTGGTACCGCGTGAAATTGAGCGCACGAGAGGCGCACGAGCCTACGCGAGAAAGGACCCAGCAGTCCTCGCTATATATATATATATATAGAGCGGGCATTTGCTTATGGAAAGAGAGAGAGAGAGAGAG
>JAPYYS010001125.1:0-27067 GCA_030522525.1 Campopleginae sp. 14b
CCTCCTGCACCGCGATCCACACCCCGAGCCCCGACGGGAGTGGATGTCGGCCGGGTAGTTGCGGGGGAGTTCGGGGAGGATAAAGTAGAGCCAGTATCCGGCAGAACACAGCAGAGCCAGCCGGCGGCCCCCTTTCATCCCCTTTTCATCCTGGCCCCTTCTCCTGCTGCTCTGCTCCTCGACTCTTCGTTCTCCAGTGCGGCGTTCGATGTTCGCCCCGCGCACACAGCGTGGCCACCCCCGCACGGAATCCTCGGGAGGGCGTCGTACATATATAGGGACGGCTCGAATGTACGAGAGCCAGAGATAGAAAGAGAAGCCAGAGCGAGAGAGATAGCGAGAGAAGCTTTTCCGCCAGACGTATCGAATCGACGTGGACGACGTCGACGTCGGAGCAGGAGAAGGTAAAGGGCAACGCGCCAAACGATCTAAACCTATATATATATCCCTCGCACATACCTATCACGTATAAAAACATTTATACGCGTATGTGTGAGCTGCAATATCTGGCTCGATTGGTAGTTGATCCTCTGTCGCGCGAAAGAGAAAAAAATTGACTCCACTCTCGTCGCTTTTCATTCCTTCCAAAAGCTTTCGCCCTGCTCTTCTCTCCTCTCTTGCGATCGCGATCCTCTCTCTCTCTCTCTCTCTCTCTCTCTCTCTCTCTCTCTCTCTCTTCGTTTCAGCCACATGCCGAATTACATGAAACTCCGACGAGACTTTTACACGTCCAAGCACAATTCGGTCCAACTAAAAAATCCAAACTCGCCAGTCCGCTGACGGCGCAACGTTCCTAAATTTCCATGCAATTCCCATATGAATATATTATTCCGGCTGCGTGTCTCGAATATACTCGGATTATCCTGGACGCGACTGTTCGCTCCCGCGAACCGTTCTCGTCGTCGCCACCTTGAGGCATCTGGTCGGACTGACCTTTCGGAAGAATCTATTAAATTTCCAATAATTCAAGACTCTCAGAACTTTTCGGTCAATTCTCATATCGCCCGGTCATTATACTCTCCGCTCCCAACTTTCCGTCCTTTGATCCTTTCTCATCTTTCGGCTCAATTTCATCCAAACAGTTATTTCATTTATGGCCTTTGAATTATTCGCCATTAGATAGTAACAAGGCGAGAGTGCCTTGATGTATACGTTCCTGAGGGTGCGTAAGCCACCGGAGAGAGAGACACACACACGCAGAGAGAAAGGAAGCAATGACGCGGAGGGTGGATAAGCGCCGTCTCTACACTCTCGACGAACCAATACTATGCGACATCACACAGCAGCTTTATATCATCGGCCCTTGTGTTAGTTGAACCACCACCAACGTTATATATCAGAATGTATGGATATATATATATATATATATATATATATATACGTTTTTATATATAGGTTTGTACGAGAGATGCCGGGGTCGTGGGTATAACATTTGGTACACCTGCGCCGTATATTGCGGAAATACCGGACTCTCGCCAGGCAATAAGAATTTATTTTTCCCTCGTCCTCGAGCCCGGAACGTTTTATTAATACTCCCCCAACTCCCTTTCTCCACTCTTTATAATATACACATATATCTCTATATATTGTTAAGGGGATCTATGGAGAGATGGTCCAGCCGTAGACAACCATGTCTATCTCCATCCCTCGCAGACCTTATTTGGCCTCATCCCGATTTACCATGCTCGATATAACCCTCGTCTCCGAAGATGTCTATTATTATTGTCCGAAATATCCTTCCGAACGTTTTCGCTAAATAATCAAAACTTTCGCGATGTAAAATCTTACAAAAATTCACTAAATCGAATTATTCATTTTCATCAAGATCGGTGCATCTTCCGGCTTGTTCGTCGTTGGGAAATGGGCATCGCACTATTTTTTCGTCTTCGTTAAATCGAATAGGACATCATCGAGATTAATATTTTCTTTATTTACGTTTATATCTTTGGCGCGCGCGGCTACTCGGGGATGCGCTACGATCCTGTGAATACTTGTGTACCGACAGTTCATGCTTGAAGAGTATATTTACCATTAATACCTAGAGATGTTCCCGGTGCAGCTTCGTGCCGTAGGAAGGAAATATCTAAGAAGACGCCTGGACCTTTTTACAGCATACCTATCGTTCTAACATTCGCGTTTCATTAAAACAAACTCCATCTACTCGCTTCGTGGAATTGTCAGCTTTTCGTCGCCAAGTCTCTCGCTCTCTACTCCTTCTTATCGGTCTCTTTCGCATTTTCCACTGGTCTCTTGCTCGGGAAACATAAAATTTCCGAAAAAAAACTCAGGCGAGTTGACGAATTAATTGAAATCATTTTTTCACCCGGATCGACATTCCTGCTGTAAGTTAAAAAATCCTGAGAGAAAAATTGATTGAAATTATTTTGGGATTACGGAAATTTGCGGTTGATCCGATTTTGCCTATTCGTGGTTGGAGGTTTTGTCGAAATGCCTCACTAGCTCCGATAGGCGTCTCGGGCAGTCTATTTAAAAGCCATGAATTATATAGGGACGCGATGACGGGAGGAGCAGTGCACGAAACACTGCGTTGAGCAAGCAAAAGGATATGGAGTGGAAGTGTGTGTGAAAAAAACGATTGAACGGGCAAGCCACGCACCGACTCGATAATGCCAAGTAATTCTAGGGTTCACGAAAGGCGACACTTACGAATAAAGCCAGTATATATGTGTATAGTCGCATAAATACGTATATAATTGCGTAACCGATCGAAAAACCCAGCGGGCAATATATTTATGTAGAAACATATTGTGAGTGAGCAAGAGGAAGAGAAAGGCCGGAAGAGTAGATTGACTGGAGAAAGGGCGGTTTGACATTTACGACGTGTTTTACGCGATCAAAGCGAGCCGTAACAATTATTGGACGATTTCGCGGCCGTAAAATTTTATTCCCTGGCAGCAACAGCCGTTCTTCCCCCGCGTAGTGCCCCGCACATGCGTTTTCGAAAGGCACCCCAAACTTTTTCGTCCTCCTGTCCTTTATCGAGGAGCAGCCAAGGGGAGACGACGCTCGCTTCGGATCTTCCACAATCTTCAACCGGATCCGAGCCTTGTTTCCCGTTTGTACTCGACACCCTGCCCCAACCCACCCCCTTGCCTGCTTTTCCTTTTATGAAAAAATGTAGGGCACACTCGTAGCCACCCTCAAGAATGTTTACGCGATACCAATCGCCTGGAATAGTCCTCGAGGGGTCCTTGCACATAGCACGGATTAACTCTGTGACTGATTGCCTCGTATCTACACAAAAACAACATTTCGCTTCGTTTTTTTTACTCTCTGTGTCTCTTTCTCGAGTCGCACGAGTTATGGGATCCGTTTAGTTGGAAAATACGGAAAACTACTACACGATTAATCCCGAAAAACTGTCGTTACTTCGTTCGACACGATTTTTCTTTTTTTCATTACTAAAAAATGGCTTCCCTGTGCTCATTCCATTATTTTTCCATCGTCTCGATATTCATGTCGAAATGGTAAAGAGTTTTTGAGGATACCTCGCGCTCAGCTGTCTTGCCGAACCAGCAACATCGACTACATCGACTTTACAGTCTGTGGAAAATCGTTACGTCATCGCCCCCCCCCCCCACATATCTCCGATATCGTAAATCAGCGGAGAGTTCTTCTCTTTCCTTCCACGTGTACATCGCCCACGATGTTTTCTTCCTCTCCTGCTGCCTCCGATATTATTATTGGCCATGGTGTCGATATCCTTAGATCCCCTTTATCCTTGCCCCCCTCCCCGTTGCGCTCTCTCTCTTTCCAACCCTGGGGAAACCTCCCAATCCCGGATTTTTTTTATAGCCCTCGAGGATTTACCTTCTTTGGCCCTTACAGGACTCACCCAACCCTCACCGAAATCCAGCGAGATTTCCGCGTTGCGTGTCCTTTTGATGAAAAACCTTCTTATCCCTCGTTTGCTTTCGCCTTCGGGCGGCACGCAACCCACTAGCTCATTTCCCATTATAAACAAAGTTGAGGAAACAAGAGATTATTCCTGAAACAAAAACAAACGTATTAAATACATAATCACACTTTGTGCGTGACAAACTTTGACGCGGCCGCGGCTTCATAATTACGCGGATAGAATGAAAATCGTCAAATCACTGTTACGGAATAGCATCAAGAGCTTGAATTTGCAACAATATCCGACGCAAGGGAATCCTTTAGTAATTTAATCAACAAATCTTCAATTTTTATGTAAATAAAAGTAAAATTCATGTTTCCAAGGACGAGAAAATTCCACAGCCTCATTCCTAATAAACTTTTGACGTTAAAATATTCTCAGCTTTGCAAGTAAAATTCACGGCCCCGCATGTTTGTTCGGTTTTTCCTTTCGCGTTTCTCAATTTCAATTCAAATTTTAATACCTTTTTGTTTTGTTTTTTCGCACAAATAAAAACCACGTGCAGTTTTTCGTGAATATTTATACGTTTTGATACATCTCGCGGAAACTTTTTCCATGAAATTAATCGAAAAATTGATTTCGATATTCTCTCCGTATAATTTCTCGGCCGACAGCCGAGGAAAAAAAATTTGATGAAAAACTGTGCAATTTTTCGATCCAACTCTTTTCATCGCTCGCGATGTACGTGAGCGCTGCGGATTGGAGATAAAAAGGGTTGCCAGTGGAGTCTGAGACACCGCGGGGGATGCGGCAGCTTTAAGCTTTGTGGTTCCGTGTCTCACGCTGCGTAAAACCCCCTCGGCATTGTTAATAATGCAAAAGTTAAGTTGGCTAAACTTTCCAATTTACCAGGACGAAGTACTCAGCTCCTCGTGTGATTAATGATTCGAAATTTTTTGCTCTCGCCTTATTCTACTCTCTTGTTACTCGCGCCATCGTCCGCACACACACACACAACATCGTACAGGACAATTCAAAATTTCTCTAAATTCGAGTGAAACGTCGGAGAGCAAAAAATCTCGTCGATATCCCGAAATATTTCCTTGGACCCATTTAACGAAATCACTCCCTAATGCGTTTGGGGAAAATCACATTTTCCCTATCGAGTAACGCCTCTGCGGACATTTCAATTGTTACACCGTGAAGAAAATTTCGTTGGAAAAGATCGATATTTTGTTCGATACGTTCGACTAAATTTTATTTTGAAAAATCAAAAATTTAGTCTTTGCAGCAAGAAATATTGAAGAAAGTTTCTGCCGAAAGTAAATCCTTGTCATCCCAATCGTAAATTTAGTTGACGGTTTCGTTAAAAATGCAAAATATTGTCAAAATAACGAAAATTTTACCACGTTGAAGTTTGCAACGTTGAAATCCAACGAAATTCCATTTTCCCTCGGACAAATATCAAGATTCATATGCAATATTTAGCGGAACAACGAAACGATATTTTTTAGGCTCCAAAGAGAAAATCCGTACGAAAATCGTGATGGTCTTTGTAAATTCAACGAATAATTAACAGAAAAACATTTTTTTTTCGTTGGACCCCAACGTTGCGAACTTTAGTGTCGTAAAATTTGGAAATTATATAAAAATATTGAGTTCACTGTATTCAACAAAATATTAACGTTTTTTGACCAAATTTCTTTTTCAATGTAATCTTGCCAAGAATGAAACTGGAAAATGACGCGAAGCAGAATGTTTCGAGAAAAAAAAACCGGAGGTCGATTGTCACCTGGAAACAATCTGTATTTGACATTTTTTTCAACGTTGAATCAGCCACTAGTTTGCACAAATGGTGGAGGTGTACAGACACTCATATGTGTAGGATGTCGAGCCATACGTTTTATCCTCTTCTCTCATTTGATCGTGTTATCTCTCTTGCTTTAAATTTTGCCTTTCCCGTGCTGCCTTCAGCTCACCCTCCCTGTTTTCGTTATTTCTCGATTCTCTCCTCTCTTTCCCTTTCTCTCTCCTTCTCTTTGCCGTTGCCTCAGTCTTTCTCTTATACACATTCTGTTTTCGAGGACTGGAAATTTTCGACAGGCCCGACAACCCTTTGTTACTGTCCTTTATCTTAATTGCTCTCACGGCTCTCCCCGTTTAGATCAATACGAGAACCGCCCATCCACCGGCTTTACTCTCTGTATCTCATGCACCCTTCTCACTCTCTCTCTCTCTCTCTCTCTCTCTCTCTCTCGTTCTCTCCGCCCTGCTCTCGCCACGACTCGCTAGCAGCGAGAATATCCGACTCGATTCCGACGAATCTTTCCCTCTCTCGTTCTCTTTCTCTTTTCGGCTTTCTCTCTGATTCAAATAATTCCTCGCGAGCGTACTACGGAATGCAGCATCTGAGTGGGACTGGGGGAATATTTCGGAATCATTAAACGCGCCGGCGGGGTGAAGGAGACGGCGTGGCTTGGCCTAACTCTTAATGGAAGCAAAATGAAATTCATGCACGATCCAACAACGTGTCGTGTCGAAATTAATGCAATTCTTTGACTTGTCAATATTAACCCGCTTCTGGCCATGTTTTCTTAGTCACCGACTCATTTACCAAATTAAAAAATAAACAAAAGTGCGTAATTTTGTTTAATTTTTCGAATTTTCCACTCGGACTCAAATTTTTCAGGATCGAAAACAAATCGTTCGATTATCGCGCAGTCGCATATCAGCGTATGAGTTTGCGACTTTGCGTCGTCGATTTCAAATTCGATGGATTTCTCGAAATCGACAGTTAAAACGACGAAAATTTTTGGCTGTCATGAAAAAATGTTTAGTTGATCGTCCTCGCAAAAATGTCGAGGGTTCTGGAACAGATGGCAAGTGTGTTCGGCGTGTATAGTTGTCATTCAGAGGATCATAAGGCAGAATTTTATTCACTCTCGTTCTCGTGAAGTATAACAGCGTAATTCATGAGAATGATTAAATAAATGTTCAACAGGATCTCCGGACAATTGTTAATTCTCGTAATAACTTGTACGAGCTAGAAATTCGTCTATAAAATGCTAAATGAGCCTGTCACACTTTAGGCCACATGTTTCAACGGCGGGAGCGTCTGCTCGCTGGCCAACGGAACGGCGCAAAGGCTCGGACGCGAAGCCGGGCTTTGCGAATTAGTTACGACCTTACGGTTGGCAGGGAATCGATGAACCTGTGTCTAGGGTGTTGGCGCGAATAGGAGTATAGAGAGTTTAGCACACAGACGTAGATTCGTGTTCGTATATAGTCGACGGCAGATCGTCTCAGTCGTAAAATGTTAAATGCTAGTAAAACTGAGTTTACGCGCTTGTAAGGACCCCCGAGAGGCTGTGTGCACGCCAGTACACACTTCTCCATGCCTTCCGCCCCCTCTCTCATTTCCTCTCTCGCTTTTTCCCTCATTTCCTTACATCCTTTCGCTCCCTCCCCTTTCTGTTCCTCGCGTTCCTGTCGCTTTGCACGCGAGCTCATTCCAACCCTTGAAAACAACGAATGAGCACCCTCGTCTATTCCCAAACACACACACACACACACACACACACTCCTTCTCCCCATCTTTGCTTCTCTCCCCGCCGTTGCTTCAAACGAAACGCCCTTAAGATCTAATGACTGGATTATTGGGTGTTGAGCATTCTCCAAACGCAAACTATACCCTTAGAATGAACTGTGCCCCACGAATCATTGATTCAAGTTCGCCCGATCATAAATTCCATACCTTTAGCCTCATCCTCCTTAATCCCTCTTGTCAAATAGCAGACGAAATTGTCATTTGGAAAAAAAATTTCACAGAGGGAATTCAAAGGGTCCAAACTGTTGGGGATGTTCCTGTACTCTTTCCATGACGTTAATTCCAATTTATTTTTCATTTTTTCATAAAAAGCATCGCCGTAGGGAAGGCTCTAGAATTTTTCCAAACTTCTTTTCCCCAGAGTCCTTACAAGCGCCTCATCCTCTGAATACACGTTGTTGAGGCTCCTGTATGAAAGCTAATTTATGCAGATGTGTGTACTATTCGTATTGTTGGACCGGGCGTTTTTGTTCAACTGAAAAATGGAGGACGGAGAGTTGTTAATTCTCGCGGGGTACAGAACCTCCTGCTTTTCCCTATGGAGTCGCATCACATTCTCTCGGTCTTTTGCACACCGCGCGAGCAAAAATACGATGCGAAATGAATGAGAAAAGGAGAAGGAACGTTTTTTGAAAAAATAATGATTGCTAATTATAATTAGTCCTTGCTGGGGCTGAAGAATATCGAGGCTTTAGCTACCTTGCCAAGACGTAATTTTTAATTGGGATCTCGAGTGTCGGAAACTTCGAGTACGTAGTCAAAGAATCTTTTTTTTTCTGCTACTCGCGCTCTACCCCTCTTCGCACCTGCTTCATCAACGCTCCAGCTCTCTTTTCAACTTTCTTCTCTGACTTGAAGCGTTTTTTTTTTCTCGTACCTCACACCCTTCCACTTTGACGTTCCCCGGGGTGCAGTCTTCCAACTTTCAACCCCTTGCCACTACTTTCCTTTTCATTTATCCTCTCGCGAGCTCTCGCGCTAATTTTCGCACTTTGTATAAATGCATTTGTCGAGACGCGTACGTTTCGCGACCTTGGCGACCGGATCATCTTGCACGAACGATCGATTCAGCAGCGTTTTTCTTTATTTTCTCGTGTGTGTGTGTGTTTTTTTTGTTTTTTTTTTTCAAATGGCCGGGGAAAAGACGTTTACGATTTAATTCGTAACGAACGTTGCCTCGATCCAAAGACTATGTGCAGTTGCGAAACTCGCAAGTGCATATAAACGCTTTAGCGTCCTCAAATACGTGGTAAAAGCTCGAGGCTCGAAAACAGCCACCAACAGCAGTGCGAATCGTCCCTCTATCGGCTATATATCGGGTGTAGAAGTCGAAAACGAGAGACGCCCGAGGACTTAAACCCTCTCCAGGGTTTTATGGGTCATCCAGTTCCATCACGCCCCGTAAAAGTACAATAAAAACAGCTCTTTCACCGACCAACGAGAAAAGAAAGATGGAAATAGATGAGAAAAGGACGATATTCACGCGCTTTTATGCGCAACGTCGTTACATTGCGGAGGCAAACTCAGCCGGAGCAAAAGTCACCCAATTTCTTAAACTACTTCGTATTTCCTTTCCTCAAGTTCGCCCCAGGTTTTTCCATCTCCGTTCCGATGAAAAAACAATCTCAGGATCTAGAAAATTCGCTCGATTCCGTCACGTAATTTTTTTTTTCATAAGTCAACTTGACAGGATGATCAACACTTCGCTAGCACACTGGGTCAGTCCGACCCGGATATACCAGCAAAGTGCTCGTTTCTCGAACGTTATTCTGACCACATTTTTCTTTCCATTTGCCTGATTCTGACAGTTCTTTCGCTTCGCAATACCCAAGAAGAGGAGCCACCCGATCCACAGTTGATGAGACTGGACAACATGCTGATCGCCGAAGGTGTCGCGGGTCCTGAGAAAGGAGGCGGCGCTGGTGCAGCTGCATCGGCATCGGCAGCTTCAGCCGCCGGGCCTCCTGGACAGCCTGACAACGCGATCGAGCACTCGGACTATCGGGCGAAACTCGCTCAAATCAGGCAGATTTATCACCAGGAGCTCGAGAAATACGAACAGGTAAGAATGTCATTTTTTTCATGCTCTTGATTGTCCAAGGCCACGGAAAATCGACGAAAATCTCGATTAGAAAACGCGCATTTTTTTCACGGCCCCAATAATTCATTCAAGACGATCGAATGATCGAAAACAAAATTTACTCATTCATGGAAAAGTCTCAAGATGAATAGAACATTTTTACCTCGTCCGAATACCAGAGAAAGGAATGAAAAAAAAAACAAACGAAAATACAAATGGGAAACTGAGATAGAGAAGATTTTTCGAGAGAGGCACGTCTTTGCACCGTGTCTCTTCAACCTGATCGCGTGACGTTGTTCCTTATAAACCTCCACATGCACACCCCGATTCGTATAACTTTATATATTTCATTGTCTATATTTCGCGTTCGCCAAGATTTATAAATGTGGGGAAAAAGCTGCAGTGCAGATATACGTTTGTAGGGTCACGTAACGGGTGTGTTCTCTCAAATATGAGCTTTTGCCGATCATACCCAGAAACTTTACTATACTCGTGCACGAAATATCTTCGTTCTTGCCTATAAATACAATATGAATCCTCCAAGATTCAACGTTCCTCAAGCCTCCTCTTCCATTCTTTTTTATTGTTACCTTTTTTCAAATTAACCTCCGAAAAATCCTATTTTCATGCTGCACGACGTGATTTTTTATTTATTTTCATTTGCCAAAATTAATTAAGGATGGTAGCTACACACAACGATTCTGTCATATCAAGGCCATAAGAAAATTCAAAATTATTAGAATTTTATGAAATTTCGTGAGCATACTCTTTGGTATCCCAATTTTTTACAAATTTTTCAAGATTTTTCTTCCCACAGTTTTCAAGTTATTGAACACTCGAGTTAACATGCCTAAACATAGGACTCAGATATATATAGATATATCTCTTGCATATTGTAAATTCAAATTATTCGACAACTCTGTAGATGAAAAATGAAAAAAAAAAAATTTGTGTCATCGTATTTAATGCTGAGGAATATTGTCACCAAATTTTATTAAATTCTTGCCATATTGTCGTGTGTAGCCAATCTCCTTAACCCATTGACTCGTTTTTTCTATTGAAATTTATTCCGAAGTTTCATCTTTTTTATTTGGATATAAAAATTCAAAAAAATCTGCTTCCATTTCGATTTTGATGTTCATTGCAATGAATGAAAAAAATGTCGAAGGCGTTTGAATGACGAGCGAAATAATCGATTCAGCGTCAAGCTTACGAGGCAGAGAACATCTGGATCGGTTACTTATGGACGAGACGAAAGCAGCCGGATTCTTGGGTCTATAGAAAACGTTGATTATTTTTAGAAGTTCTGTGGCGTCGTGTACGTTTCGATGCTGCAACTAAACGCAAACCCCAAGTCCAAAGTGGACGAATAGAAAACGCGCCGAGTATCATCCAGGAATATATTATTTCTGGATGTCGAGCATTGCAAAAACATTTTTTAACGTAGCGAGGCAATGAGAAGAAAAAAATGAAGAAAACGTGACTCTGGAGACGGGAGACGCGAGAAATTCAGTGAAAAAACACGAAAAAGGAATGAGCCGAAAAAAAGTAGCAAACGGTAAACATAGAATAAATTTAAGGTAGAAAAACAGGAAGCTCCGAGAATGGAAGAGATTTACAGAGTGTAAGAGAGGCAAGAACAAGTGTAGGAAAAAAGAGGATGAGATAGGAAAGGGAATGGAAAGGAGGAAATGGAAAAAGCAAAGGGAGAAAGTTGGAAGAAAATAATAAAGAAACGGAGACACGAAACGGAGATGGAACGACAAGAAATGGGAAAACGTCGGAAGAAAATGAGAGAGAGAGAGAGAGAGAGAGAGAGAGGGAAAAGGAAAAATGGAAAAAGGGGACAGGAAGTCGAAGAGCGGAAATGGAAAGTGAGAGAAAGAGAGAAAGAAAAAGGAACGTCGATCTAGAGAGGAAATAGAAGAGAGTCGAAGGAGGGTGGACATCTTTCGTGGATTTTCTATCCAATCCACCCTCTCTCGTCATTTTCACCCTCCATACGTACCGGAATGCCATTTTCTCCGAGCTCAGTGGCGAAGCGGACGCGAAGAAAAAGGAACGAAGATGACGAGAGATTCGGAATCCACCCTAGCGTTTCGTACGAGAGCTCTGTCCTGGTCTCTCTGGCTCATCGAGCCTTCTCGACTCCGAACCTCGTCGTCGTCTCGATCCTCTATATTTAGTTCACGCAGGTACACCGAGACATACACAATTCTTCCAAAATCTTGAACCTCTCATTGGAAACTTTGATGAGGAAACGACCAGCAACCAAAACCTACGGTCAAAATTTTCATGCCTGCGCCTGACCAATTTGCACATGAATTTTTAGGAAATTCGTCGATGCAAAAGTTCGATCTTCTCTCGTTTCTACTACACGGAGAATGAAAGTTTGTCAAAAAACGTCAATATTTTGATGAATACGGTGAACTAAATATTTTTAAATAATTTCTAAAATTTCGTTATTTTGAAAATTTGATCTATTTATAACGAAACTGTTAACAATATTTACGATTGGGATGACAAAAATTAACTTTCGTAAGAAATTTTCTTCAATATTTTTTGCTGCAATGATAAAAATTTTCAAAAAATCTAAAAAATATTATTTTCAGTGTAGAGAGGTAAAAAAATGACGAGCCGTCGTTTTGATTGTAACGACCAATCAGGCAATGATTGCCTACTGAATGAAGATTTTCTTACGATTTGTAAAGCTCGTGGAACCCTATGAATGGAATTTATGAAATTGCGTTAATCCGTTTCATGGAATTTGAAAATTCGAAACAAAAAAGATACAATTCCGTGCGGAATTCCTTGTACGTATGAAACGGCAGAAAAAGTATATATACATAATATATACACGTATATAATGTCTATATATATAGATATATTTGGGGTGGTGGGAGAGTGGAATCCATTCCGAAATTGCAAACCATCCCCTACGTCACTTCTCCCCTTGGCTATCCAGACAGTGTCGTCTCGTTGCTATATGCTATTCTCGCGCTCTCCTCGCCTTCCCTCAGGAAAACCGAGTCCCCTCTGCCCTTTCCTCTCCTTTCAACCGATAGCGGCATGCTCGGCTCGCGTCTCGAATACTGATATCGGGACGAAGCAATGAGAAAAGCGGACTCGTACGTTTTCTCCCTTTCTCTCTTGGTTCTTTCGTTTTTTCTCTGTTACACTCAAACCGCCAACGCCACTGTACGAATAATGCATTATTTCCCTTCCCAACGTCTCGAATTTTCATCTTCCCTTCTTTCTTTTCTCTCCCTTTCTCGCATTTCTGCACACGTACACACTTTTTCTCCTCTTCTTTTTCTCTTTTTTTTATTCTTCACCCTTCGACATTTTCTTTCTCTCGTGATCGCTTCGAATTCTGGCTTTTCGCAAATCCCGTTTTCCTCACCCGCTCCATCCCTCTCTCCATCCACTTGTACGCTTCGAATTCTGCGTGGTATTATCCTGAGGTTACTTCTCAGAGACACGAGATGATTCATTCATCGATCCCGAGATATTTACGCGAAAAGATTCGAATCAAGTGATCGCCATTGCTTCGGTTTTTTCATCCTCCAAATATCATTTTTCTTACTTCTTTTATTCATCTCTTTTGTTGCTTCTTTGATCCACAGGCCTGCAACGAATTTACCACCCATGTCATGAACCTCTTGAGGGAACAGAGTCGCACGAGGCCCATCACGCCCAAGGAAATCGAAAGGATGGTACAGATCATTCACAAAAAGTTCTCCAGCATCCAAATGCAGCTGAAACAATCCACCTGTGAAGCTGTCATGATCCTCAGAAGTCGATTCCTCGATGCAAGGTTCGCGAAATAATTACCAACGTTTTTTTCTCCAAAATCCAAAACAATTTCGTTTTGATTTTCTTCTTTTTCAATTTCATTCCAAGATAATACAAAAAATCCATTTTTCTTCACGGATTCTCCATTATTTTAGAAACATTTGAACTTTCATTTTAACTGAATCATCTGTCGTGCAGGCGCAAAAGACGAAACTTTAGCAAACAGGCTTCGGAGATTTTGAACGAGTATTTTTACTCACACCTAAGCAATCCTTATCCAAGTGAAGAAGCGAAGGAAGAACTCGCACGAAAGTGCGGTATCACAGTCAGCCAGGTAACTCAATTTTCCATTCCTTCATTATCGTCGTCACCGTAATGTAAGCCCAAGGGAAAAGAATACCGATCGAGACCAATTTATCAATTTTTTCCATCGAGAAAATGGAAATTTGACAGTTTTTCAATTTTAATTTTATGTTCATTAGGTTTCCAATTGGTTCGGCAACAAGAGGATACGGTACAAGAAAAATATCGGAAAAGCACAAGAAGAAGCGAATTTGTACGCCGCTAAAAAAGCAGCTGGTAAGTTTGCTGGATGAAAAATGGAAAAGCCCATTTTTACCTCAACATTTCATTCCACGGGGGTTTTCATTTCACGTTTATAAAGTTTCTATTTCCCTCAGGATATTGAGAAATCGGATCTAAAGTATGGAAATCGTTTGTTTCGTTTTTCCAAAATGCAAAATTGCCGGATCTTTTGCTAAAACTGAGAAATGTAAACTCACGCAGGATTGACATAGTTTGTGGAGAGAAAGGAGTGAGAAAAAAGAGAGAAACTTGAAAATTACGTTGCGATGCTGATTCTCATTACAGTAAATCATTTTTGCGAGTGACTTTACTGCTCGTTTATAAAGAGTTGGGTTTCGTTGCCGTGAGGCTCGGTTTGCGGCGCTGTTATATCGTTCCCTCTGACAAATAAATCTCAGCTTCGTAGTTTAATGTTTTTTTCGTTTTTTTTTTCTCCATAAATTGAACGATATTTTTGCTCGACGTGTTGGAGCAACGTAC
This sequence comes from Campopleginae sp. 14b, assembly GCA_030522525.1. Lineage (NCBI taxonomy): Eukaryota > Metazoa > Arthropoda > Insecta > Hymenoptera > Ichneumonidae > Campopleginae sp. 14b. The sequence continues at coordinate 14,407 of JAPYYS010001125.1, forward strand.
TAGATTTTCTTTGTGAAACGTCAAACCTGGGCAATTCCGTCCGGTTGTTACGAAGCTCGGTTCGTGTTTGCGAAACGTTCACTAGCTCCTTTCCATTTCTCTGTAGTTTTTTGCCTCTCACACGCGGTTTAGAGAATCGGGGGGTTGAAAAGTTGAAATATCGTATCCCTCGATCTTTGTATGCACCGCGATCGTTTCTACAGCAGCTTTTGCAGGTGCGTCACCGTACAGTATGGGCGGAGCTAGCCAGGGAACACCCACGCCGATGATGTCACCCGCGCCACCTGGTGGACCTCAAGACATGGCGGGTTACGGAATGGGAATAAACGGAAGTGATTACGGTTCCCAACCCTACAACGACGGCTCAATGGGCTACGATCCCATGCACCAGGTTAGCTCAACTTGTTGACCTCCACGAGTTAGCGCGATCCAACCGCAAATCTCGTTTTATCCTCGAAGTTTCTATCATTGAAATGCAATGAAATTTTCAATCCGAAAATCCCGCCAAATTTATGGGCCTGAAGTGTGCATCGAGGCAATGCCACGAAATACAAAAACAAAATAGGAATTAAAAAAATGAGTGGTCACTTTTTCATTTTACGAATTCACTCATGAGGTCCAAAAAAGGAAAGAGGCAAATTAAGAAAGGAAAATTCGGAAAAAAAGGTGACGAATAATTTTCATTTTTTTTTTTTTCATTTCATGGCATTGCGTCGATGTAAAGTTCAGGCCCATCAAAATTTCGATGTTGCTCCAGAATTTCCGAACGAGAAGAAAATGAAATGAAAAAATTGTACAAAATAATTTCGTTGCAGTCCAACGATCCGAACTTCGGCATCGTAATTCGAATCTTTTTTTTCTTTCTTTCACAACGCTTCATTAACACCGGAGTTAATTGGCTCGGAGGATGAAGAAATAGAACCAATTGGAGAGCTTTATTGATGCGGTTTGTTGAAGGAAAAGCGTCGAGCGTTTAGAAGACCAAGAGAATGTGCCAGGAATTGCAAGCTGCGAATTTCGACATGGAAACCTGAAATTCGTTTTTTTTTATCACCAAAAAAAGGATTCAACTGAATGACGTGATTTCGACAATGAAACGATCAGTCGATCGATAATTCGGTTTTTTTTTTTTTTTTCAAGTAATGTCACGTGTAAAGTTACAGAGAGGCTTTTTCCGTTCCGGCTCATAAGCCGGCTCATAACCATCAAATCGATACCACGACGGGCCATACACTTACAATTACTGGAACATTCACTTGGCTGGTCGTTATTCCGTTTTTTGTTTTAACACAAAAATTCCTCCGAGCCAAAGCTCCGTTGCGCATGTGCTCGCTCTGTTGTTGGTTTTTTTTTATTATTTTTTGCCAAGCGTAGTCATGGCGTAGAAGGGTGTAGCGCTGCTTGCCGTGTTTCGTACTTTACTGGCAAACTAAACAACCATCCACCACCACTAGCATCCCCGTAGCCTGGGATCTAACCGGTTGCCAGTTAGGGGAATGGTGTGTTTCTCCCGTGCGTGTCTGTATGGCTCTTTGAATGTTTGAGTATGCGTGTGTGTGTGTGTGGGTGTAAATTGTGTTTGCGCGAATGAGTATGTGCTCGTGCGTTATCCACTGTTTCGGGCTGTTTTGCGTGAATATACTGGCTGTGTTGTTGCCATTTGGCTCGTAAAGATGGGCTTACCCCAACAACGAGGCAAAGGACGAAAAGGTGGCGGATCGCATCAGGATCCCGAGGAAACCTGGCAAGCCTGAAATTACTATGGGGCTCCACGAGCTTCACTTCCACATTCGCTCTCTCTCCCTCTCTCACTCACGTTTCTCTGTACCCCGCGGTATCTCCTCAGGTTGCTTAGTATGCATTGAACTTCCAAAGTCACTCGTGTTTCCTCTTTTTTCCATGATCCTAAACTTCCCAACACCCTCCAGTATTATCCAAATAACTTGATATCCTCTCACGTACTTTATTCTTTCTAATTATAATTTTTGAGCGTATTTTTGGTCTCGCTATAATTTTTAACTTTGCGAATACGAGCCAATGCAATTTTTTGACATTCCTTCACAATTCGCAGAGCCATGAGAATGATTGATTTTTTTTTCGAGTTTTGTGGAAAGACAACAAATGCTTTTTTCATGCTCCAATTTTTTTTCATCCGTTTTTTTTTTTTCATTTTTTTCCCTCATCTCCTCTGGTGGCAAATAACCTGCGTCGATATAAGTTAATATTAAATTCTTGACGTTTAAGCTCTTCACTAACTTTAGTGTCGTTTCACTCTGCGGTAACTCTAGGCTTGAATAAATCGTTCGCACATTTCGAGCACACCTATGGCACCTGTATCATCGGTATATCGTCATTATCATCGTCTTCCTTGTTACATTCGATGTATTTGTTTCTCTTTCGGTGTCGAGAACGGGGTCCAAAAATATTGGTGATCGAATCGATCGAATCGGTAGAGACGTTGGTTTTTTTAATTACCCGAAACACTCAAAATAGAAACCGTAGAAATGAAATAAAAAAAAAAAGGCATTTTCTTATAATTTTTGGAAATGGTTTTTTTTTATTGAGTGGAAAATATAATTTTGCAATCTTTGGAAGTAAAAAACGAACTTTGACTCGATCACCGATTAATAAAAATTAAATTTATTTGCATTTTCATACTTTTTTGTTTCTTTAACGTTAGAAAAGCAGGGTTTTTTTAATCAATGAAATTTAGTCTCTCTTTAAGTTTTTTTCATTACGACGTGACGAATCGACGAATCGGGAGCCTTGTGGTGTGTCCGGTCTCGTTAGATTGTTTTAAAAAGAAAGTTAATTGATAAAAATTGACTGATCAATCGGTCTCGTGTCTATATATTGTTTTACAGTGACGTGACAAGCGACTTCCGTATCGTCGTTAACACACACAACACAAGGGGTGACCCGAGCTGCGATTGTGCATGGATATCTCTTCTAATCAAGAATTTGGACTAAATCCAACAAGCACAATCCAATTAAATCGATGATACGCAAAAAAAAGCAAAACGATAGTTTCCTCGTTGCAATATCTTCGGTTATCCCGGAGTCGTTAGTGCAATAATATATCGCGTCTCATTTATATATTTTACATAGAATATGAATATATATATTATATATTTATATAATATATATATCTATATAAATATCCATATTATTTTCGTTTGTTTTTCGTGCTTCTCGTCGCTTTGAAAAAGAGAAACCTCGTCCTCCCCCGTTCTCTATTCTCATTATTTCATCCTCCTTTTTTTTCATCAATTTACACGTTTTTTTCGTACACGGTATAAATAAAAACAATAATATCACATAGTGCAATTGATGTCGTCACGTTTTCGAGTCGTCAATTTGATTCATCGTCAAAAATGAATATTTCTCATCCACGAGTCAGACATCGTTCCTAATACTATCGAGTGCAATCTCGTCGTCACTTCTCCTATTAGGCTTAAAAAATTCACGAATCCAACTCGTTGTTTCTCGTCTCGCAACTCCATTCGTTACATTTTATTCGAAAACCGATCGTTAAGTTTAATTTTTGAGAAGAGAAAAAGAAAATTAATGATCATGTTTTATTTTTTTATTTTATCAATGCCTGTTCGAGAAAGTCACAGAAATTTTGTACATAAAATTGTTTCACTATTTAGAATACACAAAAAAAATTGGGAGCACAAGAAAAAAATTCTGGCATTTTTGGAAATTTAAATTGAAGATATAAAATTGGAAATAATTCATTCACAGCCTTTTGTGATCTGTGTCAATGAGAATAATTGTAAATAATGATAATGCGAGCTTGATCTAGTGACTTGGTATTATTGGAATGTGAAACTTATTTTATTATGAAATAAAATCGGATTTTTAGAGGGATAACGAAAAATGCTGTTGGCATATCGTCGATAGTCGAAAAATCGCAGATTGGCGAGGAATGTTTGAGTTGGGAAAGATTGCAAATGCGGAAAATGGAGGCGTGGATAATGTATGCAAAAAGCATAAGAATACGATAAATATTAATGAAGAAGGAACTAGAGTGTCTAAAGTTTTGGGAAATCGTCGTGTATCTCGCATGTGTGGCTGCATGTAGAATCGAGCATATATATTTATCTCTGGTGTAAAGGCGTTAGTCAACGTGTGTGCGTTATAATTATCATGATTTTTGAAAATGAATGTAAAAGAAAAATGGGGTTGGAAATGAGCGAGTGGACGGTGAGGAGAAATTATGATATCTGGAGGAATTTCATTATTTCCATTTGGTTGGATCGAAGTTAAAAATTGTCCTAGTCTCGTTAGCACTGGGTTGTTTTATTAGCAGGATAAAATATTCGTTAGATGGGATAAAAAGGAATTATTTAATTTAATGAACGGAGCATTTTTGGGCAAAATTATTTGACATGCAATGAAAATTGACGCAGGGCAAGGCATTGGCTGGGGGGCCAGGATGGATGCAGCAACGTGAGGCTGTTCCCGAATTTCCGCCGCTCCACGATTCAGCCGATTCCGATTCCGACCGAGAAACTAACGAGAAAAGTTCGCGAATCTAGATACTCGTTTAACGGTTGATCCCAATGTTACTTCATGCGTGAATGAGCGTCTGAAAAAAATCGTGTGGAGCGTATGAGCAGCAAAAATGAAAGAAAACAAAAACGAAACTATGCTGTGTCAGAGACAAAAATAGGAAAACGAAACTGGCAAGAAGTGAGAGAAAGAGAGAGAGTGAGAGTGAAAAGAAAGGGAGAGAAAATGCCATTTCGACGCACACACGGTTCAACGAACAAACGAAATTTCAAATCCTCAGCCAGATTCTTATTGTGTATGCTATAGCGAATGCTTTTATCGATGTTTCGATTTGTTATCATCGAATATTTGAATCATTTGGTGCATTTTATTAAATCGGAATAATTTTCATCTAATTATTCCAACAAAAAAAACGACTCTCTGAGCGTTTGACCAAAATTCACACGAATGTGCATCCAAATTATTTTTTTATTCGAGCTTTCCGTATGGTTGTTTATGTTCCAAGAGTTTAACGTCGTCGTCACATTTTCACCTTTGTCTTTGATTATTTTTTCAATTTTTGTCTTCCTTTTTTTTCTTCACTTGACCGATTATCGACGACGAATACGCCTTTATATTATGACGTTATTCAATTTGCCTTTATCAGCAATTCGCAACGACGATACATTTTTTTTATTCGTTCGGTGACAATCCAATTTATGTTGAAAAGTTGTACGTATATATATTTATATATATTTATATATATGAGTATATACATATATACAGTAGACATGTATGTATATGCATGACTCGTAATTTCCGGAATGCTGCTTGCATCCGGATCAGAATATCATCCTTATCATTTTCGTTGTCGACCAGTCGACGATAAGCACGAAATTACATAAAACTTCGTTTACCCTCGTTTACCGCTTAATTTTATCCTTTTTCTTTCTCTCGATGAAAAAAACTTAATTTTGTTATTTTTCGTTGTGTATCGATCCGAGCGAAACGATATTTTTAAAAATACATTTTTTCGAATTATTTTCATGTCTGTATGTGTTCTCACCTGTGTGTGTGTGTGTGTGTATATGAATGTTGAAAGATCGAGAAGAATAGTATGTACGTATTTGCGTATACACACACGTAGTTAGATCGGAAAATTGTTCGATTAGAAATTTTTGTCCTATTTTGTTCCGAGTCGACAGAAAATTTAAAAGAAATCTATTCGGCCCTTACTATTTTTTTCAGGAGCTGTCGCCTTGAAATCGTTAGAGGATACCGGAAAGCACATACACGAAATGAAAAAGATATGAATAAGCTAAATTTTGTTTTTGAATAATGAAAAACGAACAGCAAGACAAGAAGATGATGATACTAAATTATGGATCCACGAAAAATTGCTAATTTCTCGCGCAATCTCTATCGATCACCATTTCAAACTGTGATCTGAAGGCTCGCCCCGAGCGCGGACGAGTTATACGAACTAAGATCGATATTAAAGTTAATAAGTCGTACGTATTTTGCACGAGATAAGGAGCGTCTCGTAAAGAAACAACGACCGCAAAACTGCATCTACGGGCGTTCAATAATTTGTCGGAAAAGATTCCTGAATTATCGGCCGAACCAATGATCTGCTATCGGTAACATCTCCCCGAGTGGAAGATCCTGATTGTCGACAATTTCGAAAATCGAGCCTACGACAAAAAGTTCAACGAAAATGTCGAACAACAAATCGTCCTAGTTTTCATTTTCTTTCCTCAATCCCAGCCTTGTTTTTTCCAATAAATTCCAGACAATTACGCTTGCTCTTTACCGGCCGTAGATCATCGAAGAGAAAGCATAAAAGAATAAAATCTCGTAAGCCTTTTCGAGACGCTCCTCGTGTGTCTACCGCCTTTGCCCCCAATTGAAACTTCCCTTTCTCAAAATTCAAAGCGTGCGTGAAGGAGAAACCACAGTTCAGGAACCAAAGGATTAAAAAACAAGAAACAAATCGATATGGCGATAGGAGAGCGTGAAAGAAAGAGAAATAAGTAAAGAATAACATTTTTAAACACTGCGAAAGAGAGATAGAAATATAATAAGGAAGAGGGAAACGAAGCAATGGTCCTGCGACACAACACTGATGTATACGATTTTTCAACATGAAAATATATATTGTAGCTATACATATAGAAGGTATATATATATATACACCCACGAATATATATATATATATACATATTATATATATTATAAAGACTTTAGGCAGATATAATGGCTGAAGACATCACTATAAACGGCGTTGCTATTATCAACTATTGATTATATTTACTATTATTGCCATTATTATTAACGTGATTATTAAATTTTTACAATTGTATTATTATCGTAATTGCTATAAATGCGTCGTGATATGGTGAAGAAAAAGAGCATAAAACTAAATGAAACCTCGGGCCTATTTTTCAATATCTTTTTATTTGCTGATTATTTGACTCGATTGTCTTTGTCTTATTCATCTTCTTCTTCGTCTTCTTCTTGAAATCATCCCACAATTGTACGAATTCGTTGGACGAGTGTGAACCAACGTACAGAAAGATTATCGATCGAATTGGAAGAGCGATGATGAGGACGACATTGATTATTGTGACGATAAAGTGAAATAAAACAAAAAATAAAATGAAAAGGATACACTCGCATACGAAACAGAGAAAATAAATGACAACAATTGCGCCGATCAAGAAACGACGATATATAACTAGCTAGTAGGAGAAGGATAACCATTTTATTGTATAAAATTTAAAAAAAAAACGAACGAATGGCAAAAGTAAGGTGTGGAGATTATCCTACGAATGACGAAGCGGTTAACACTGTTGTTAATTATTTAAAATGATAAGAATAAATGATTAACCAAGTGAAACGGTAAAACAAAATTGAAAATAAAAGAAACAAACAAAACACGTCGCAGGTGGAATTCTTGGCCAACGATCGCACACGAGTCTGTGAAATCGATCCAACAATAATTAGGACTGGAGGACTTTACGAGTCTTTAGAAGAATTAGACTCGTCGATTGTTTTCATTGACCGAGTCGTCCACCCATGGCGACCAGTACAAGTGCATTTGGCACAGCTAGTATACGAAGACAAAGTGCGCCAGGCAGTGATTTCGCTATGAGCGATATTCTCTCCTTGGTGTGTCCCTTAGGCACTATCTAACGTTTAAATGAATGCTGGATTGAAAAAAAAAAAAACAGAAATACATTTTTAAGATGAAATTGTAAGAGAGAAATAAAATAATGCGGAGGGTTTTGATCATGAGAAGGCGATTGCGTGAAGAAAAAATAATGTTGCCGAATGTTTGACATTCGTGGACTCGTGTGGCTCTATGTGTTTAAAGGAACAAGCAAAAAATATTCCAATTTTCTTGTTTCTCACGATTCCTCTCACGTAAATACCGAGAGATACTTTTCGCTTTGAAAATGAAAAGAAGAAAAACAGAGGAAAAAGCTCCCTCGACAATTTCATCTTTTTTTTGTTATCTTCGTTCCTCGATTATGAATTTGTAAGCGCTGCCACGATGTGAGAGCTCTTTTTCGTCCAACGTCGAATTTAAAACAAAAAAACGCTCGTTGCTCCATGAATTTTTGCACACGGGAATTTTTTTCGTTAACTGTCTCAGTTTTCTTTTTCCTTTTTTTCTTTGTAAGGAACTCTCGTGTCTCGGAATTGAAACGGTTGATCGAAAGCGTTCTCGATGTTGGAAAGATCGAAATTTATTACTTCATAAGGCCATTTTAGGGAATGCCAGAATGAGAGAGAGAGAGAGAGCCCACGTCGCGATCCGAGATACGGAAGTATACTACAGGATATCATTGTAACGATTGGAAACATTATGATAAACTCAATAAAAGGCTATAAAATTAAACCCTCTCCCACCTTTTTTATTTCTCTGCGAATCGATTGTTCACAGAAAATCCGTGTCCAAACCCCACAAGTACGAATAAGCTCCATTCTCTCGAACGAATTATATTGAGAAACGTGGGAATCGATAAATCTCTTGACTGTGAGTGCGAGAGAGATCGCTGCACTCTTTGAAATTGAATTTTTTTGATACGGTTTTACTAATTCAAAAAAAACTCTGCGGATTTTCGCCATCGTCCCGCATAATCTGACGGAGCCTTTTCCTCGTAAGTCACATGAACCACGGAGAATTTTAATTTCGAAAATTCGAGGTGAAGTTCGGTGACTCTGATCCGTCAGGGCAAAGAGTATTTTGTAAATATTGAGCACAGGTGGTCGTAGCGCAGTGGTTAGCGCTCCCAACTCACGTTTCGAGGATCCCAGGATCGATTCTTGTCAGCATGGATTTTTCGCTCATTGTAACTGGACGTTAATCTCTCTCCCGCAGCCACCGCCGAGCGGGCCGTCATTCTGGAACCACGTTGCTTCAGCTTATTGGCAATACGGTTCTCATCGATACACAGCACACGAAACGTCCGCATGTATTATACTCTTCGCAAATCCAGTGAATGGATGTTGTGGCGGCTTCTAAAGTCCCACGGAGTGTGTTACGTGGCATTAAAACAACTAGCTTTCAGGAGTGCTTGCCGCCCTGGCCACCCGACAAGTCTCCACAATAACCACCAACGCGGTGGCTCACACAAGATGGTGACGGTGTTGGCAGTGGGCTGGGTTTTCTAACGGGCAGCTTGCAATGACTCAGTCCAAGACGAATAAAAAATAGAGAGAAACTTTCATAGCGGAGAATTCGAGTCGGGGATCCCGGAGCTTTGAGTTGAAACAATCACCTTTTTTTCCACTTTTTGCTCGCGCCTCGAAATTTCGGAGCGTGCATACTGGGTCTTGTTGACCCCGACGATTTTCTGGTACCGATTCTTTAGCATTATTCAAGGCCAACGAATATTTTGGCATTTAATTTGCGTTTTCGTTGAAAAAAAAAATTCGGAGCCATAAAATATGGATAATTTACTATAAAAAACAAAAAAATCGTATTCACCGGAATACAACCGTTTGAAAAACGCCTTGGGTCAAATTGACCCAACTTATCGGAGGTGTTTACTCGTAGATTAAAGTTTCTCGCGGACCCACTGAATGGGTAGAAAACTATATCCTTATTGACAAAACTTCCTTTCTACGTGCAGGGCGATTCTTTTTCCCCGAACGCCAATAGATTTTTCAGATCCTTCTAGCTGCACCAAGGTAGGGAAATGGAGCGAAAGGAAAAACAAAAATGTTGCGAAGATAATTCATCTAAATCGAACATTAAAAGACATCGATGCCTGGAGCGCGGGCATTCTGGGTTCTTCGCAGTATCGAAAAAATACGATTCGGCATCATTGTACAGTCGCAATAATAGTCTCTGAGTCTGTAGAGACATACGAACACACGGAATATTCGAAAGTTATGTTCACGAAGATTTCCTGGTCGAACTACATTCAAGCAAAACAAATACGAGTTGGTGACAAGTTTTATTTACGTTCATACAGCAAAATCGTTCGTAGACACTTGTAGCAAGACAAGATTTTTTTTTCAATACTTCGCGGGCTCGGTCCTCGTCACAACGGACTTTTACCACTCCGTTCCGCTCACGATGGATTTTGACGTTTTTTTTTCTCAACTTTTCCGTGTTTTTTATAGGATTGACTTTGATTTCTTGTTTATTCGGAATTATGATTAGTTCATTCAGAAATTCTGATCCTCGGCGTAAAAGAATATCGCCGTATCCTCTGCCCAGCCAATGCGACACGTGTAGAACGTTTTTCTATGTGTCATGCCAAGCCATGAAACAGGCACGTCCAAAAGTTTTCACAGCTGACGCGCGGCGATTGGAAACTAGTAACATGAATAGGAGAAAAGTTTAAACTCGAATCGACTAATAAATATGAAGAAAAAAATTAAGCAGCAGCTCGAGGACTACGAATGATTTTTGTATTTTGTGATTGGGTAAAGGGAAATAAAAAAAGCGTATAGTGAACAAAATGTATGGAAAACTGCAGCTTCAAACCACAATGCCACATTATGTGAAGCATAGGTGGTCGTAGCGCAGTGGTTAGAGCTCCAGACTCGAGTCCCGAGGCGTTCGGGATCGAATCCCCGCCGGACGGATTTTTCTCTCATCGTCTCTGGACATTTCACTTCGCACGGTCCCTGAAGGCGACGCAAGGACTCCTAGACCCAGGCCCATCACATCTGGAACAAGTTTGTATTCGTGGTTGCAACGAAGTTCCGAGAAGTCGAAGTGTCGACTTTGGATAAAGAGTGCGAGCCCAGCCTTCGTGCGTGCGCTGCGTGGCGAGACTCAGGCGAAAGTCCACCTAGGAAAGGTGTGTCCAAAGAGGATGATGAATGCGGTAGAGAAAGGTCGTGAATAGGAGCTGCGATATCGTCGGGAAGAGTGAAACGGTTCGGTACCCCCAGACGAACGAAATGGGAGAAAATTCTGTCCAGTACCTCGGTCTCAGAAATCTCGGGGCGCGAGTCAACGACCTCCATATTTTTGCAAAATCGTCAAGAAAACGCGCAGGTTTCGTTTTTTCATTCTGAGAAAGCTATGGGAAGCGAATTGTGCGAATTCAACCGCGGAACGCGAGTGCTCCGAAATTGGTCGGAAAAAAGGATTTCGGATTCTCGAATAAAGGATAAATAAAAAAAACGACGTAAGACATAGTAATATTTTAATACATTATTTATTGTTTTTTTGTCGTTTTTCTTTCTGTTTTTTTTTTCGTTTCGTTTTTTTTTTCCTTAAAAAAAGAATGAACTTGAAATTGTTTTGGGTTGTTTTTTTTGGGTTCTGGCGAGTAATGACTGGGCATTTTCGAAGCGACGATACACACTAAGTTGCAAATTGAACTAACTATTTATATATGCATAATATTTATATATAATGTAGGTACTCCGATACTGCGTAATACATAGTTTAATAACGCATGTTTACGTCTCTTTCATATATATCAATAAACTCTCGTTTCATCAATCACGCTCGAGTCGCATTTGTGGCTCTAAGAATTAAAGTTTCTCTTGCATACAAGTTGTTTTTGTTGTCGTTTTCTTTTCTTCATTTTCAAATGTTAAATGACTCGTAAGTCCTCGAGTGTATCGCTCCTTCGCACTAATATGGCAGATGCGCGTTCTCACAGAATACTCATCAGGTTTGTTTACCGGTTTGTTGTCATTCGTTTTTTTCTTTTGTTCTCATTATGATTATTATTTTTTTGAATATTTATAATAATCGATGGCACGTGCGCGTCACTGCAACAAGATCGCGATAATAACGTTTTTTTTTTTTTTTATCGTTTTCGTGTTTTCCTCGGTCTCGTTGACTGATACATCGCCTGTAATAATAACAGAGTATCTTTTGTGATCGAGGGCGATATGATCGACGAGGGTCGACGAAATTTCCCTAAATATTACCGAATACAACTCTCGATGAGAGATAATCGATTTCTCGGGATTTATTATTGAAATGTTTCGTCACGAGGTGGACGTTTCGAGTTCGAAGCAGAAATGCAGTGAAATTGTTTATTCGTTTATAGGAAATGTTAGTAACGATATGAGAATGAATGGTTTGTTCGTCTTTCTCGTTGACCGTTCGAAACGCTCGCATGTGACGCGCACGCTCTATACATTATTTATATATAATATAAAGGTACAATCTTTTCTCGAGAGACAAGTGTTTTTTTCGTCTTTTGTTGTTGTTGTTTGTTGGTATTTCCATAATTAATATACAATAAGTTTACAATAAATCGAAAAGTTCGAGCAGACGGTTTTACGAAAAAGCGCGGTGGCAAGATTTTTCGTCGCGACCTTGATGCTTTTTTAATATTACGGAATTATTTCAAATTTTCTCTCAACGAATTACAAAAAAACACACTTTTCTACTAAATTCAATTATTCTCGATCCCTTCTCCCGCTATTTTTATTTTTTCGCATCCTTTCTCCCGAAGGTCCGAACTGCAACTCTGAGTTTAACGCGAAATATAAAGATGGAAAAAAAGATCACGACGTTTTTATTCCAACTGTTTTTTCTCGTACAACCATCTTATCGAACTTCCATTCTTCTGCTCTATTCGTTTATATCTTTTCAATCGTAAATTCAACGTTCTTATCTTTTTTTTTGCTTCGTTTTACTTTTCCATATTTTTTTCCTTCTCTCTCTCTCTCT